>JAECUM010051535.1:0-17386 GCA_016617855.1 Megalonaias nervosa | reverse complement strand
GGTGGAGCTGATGTACAGTTTATCATAAACAAACTTGCGCTGTGGATACCGCGTATAACTCCGTCAATCACAAAAGCGTCAGAACTAAATAGTATACTTGATAAATACACAAACAAAATTTATTTTAATCAGCATAAAATATATCAAACAGCGGTTCCGAATACTACCGACTTCACATGGCGAGTTACAACAACATCAAGCGAACAACTGCCGAGACAATTGTATGTCGTATTTCAACAGCAAGCGCGACGTGGTAACCAACAACAAAATAATGCGATATTTGATAACGCTAATGTTAGACGAATATATGCTAGACTAAATTCGAAGCAGTATCCGGAACGAGCGATAGAATGCAATTTTACAGATGACGTTAATAAAAATGTTACTCGACCGTACATGTACTTAATCGACGCAGTACAGAAATATCAAGATGCCGAAGACGGATCTCAAATATCAGTAGAGGAATTTCGTACACTTTATTCAATATTTTATTTTGATGTTAGCAAACATAGCGAGAGATTAGTTGATTCAACAGCTGATATTGAAATTACCTGGACATTAGGAGAAGTTCCAGTAACGCAGTTATACGTATACGCGTTAGTGATCAGCGATAAATTTGTTACAATAGATTCTGTTGGAGGTAAAATGGCAGTCCAAGTTTAATCTGCAATCGTTATATAAGATGACAAAATATATTGTAAAAGAAATATATTTGACTGATGGTCAAGTTAAAAAATTATCAGCTGCTATTGCAAAACAGAAACAGGTATCATTAAAGATTAATCCAAGAGACTCCGTCTCTCACGCTCAAACAGGTATTTTAACAAAATTAATGTTAACCAAAAATCAAGCAAATAAATACGATCACAAAAAACCTTTTGTTTTAAATTTAAGTGCTGCACAAATAACAGCGATGGCAAACGACATTATCATCAAAGGTGGTTTTATTGGTCCAGCATTATCAGTACTAGCTGCAAAAATGTTACCGGTGTTAGGTACATTAGGACTAGCAGCAGCGTCTGGCGCAATATCTGGAGCAACAAAAAAAGCTGTTGAGGGTAGTGGTATTATTCGTGGAAGTGGAATAAACAAATTATGAATTTTATGTAATTAATATATTATAATGCCACAACGAAAAAAAAAATCGCCAACACCAAAACCACCAACAACAAAATCGCCAACAAAAAAAAAGAAAACAACAACAAAACGCAAATGCAATCAAACAAAACAAGGAGGAATTATTGCGTTCGCTCCACTTTTAGCAGGACTAGCTGGAAGTCTGCTGCCAAATCTGCTAGGAATCGGACGTGGTCTAACATTGCCGGGAACACGATCACATCGCTAAGTAACTTTGATATACTTGATAAGTTAAAAGCAGTTCCTGGATTTCATGGAGTTTATTCTAAAGATGAACTCGCAGCAATAAAAACACCGTCAGCTGTAAGTTCATGTGTGATAAATATACAAGATTTCAATGACGGATCCGGTACGCATTGGGTAGCAGTTTATAATAATAATTATTTTGACTCGTTTGGACTTCCTCCAAGTGATGTAATAAAAAAATACATAAACAAAAATTATAAAAAAATATATTATTCGTCTAATCAACTTCAACCTATTGGAACTTCTGCTTGCGGATATTATTGTATAATGTTTGTCCGACAGATGTCAAAAGATCCTAATTTTTTAAAGTTTATTTTACAGTTTGATAAGCAACCTTCTCATGCTAATGATGAGATTGCAATTAATTTTTGTAAAGCTATCTAAAGTTTGCAATAAATTTTATCTAAACTTACAAATATATAATGTTAACATATTGTCTCAAATGTAAAACTAAAACAGAAAATAAGGATGAGATGACGGAAAAAACAAAAAATAATAAAATAATGCTAAAAAGTATTTGTGCTGTTTGTGGTAGAAAGAAAAGTATATTTTTAAAGAAAACGTCGCAGGAGATTTCATCTCTGGCAACACCGTCGATGGGAGCTGGTTACCCTCATGATTTTGTTAGCCCTGACGTTGTCAGGGGGATTATTTTAGTAGACGACTAAAAATATAGAATGATATGCAAGTGCGATTCTGACAGAGATTTATGTCTCGAGCAAAATAAAATTTTCACATACTGTCAACGTTGTAATAACAGAGAAATAATTGGAACAGGTATAGATATACATAAATTTATTGGTAAATTACCAAAACCAAAAGGAGGTTGGACATTGCCAGGTCATAAATACACTGGACCTTATAATCCTCTTGATAAACAACTAGATGAAAATGATAATCCACTGCCAGGACAGGAGCCTTATAATCAAGTTGATAGCATAGCAATGCGTCATGATATCTGTTACAGGGACAATGAGCAAGATAAGGCTGGCTGTGATAAAGTAATGTTGGACGAACTTCGTGATATGAAGCCAACAAATCTACGAGAACGTTTTGATAAAAAGCTGGTACAGGGTTTTATTGGAGCAAAATATAAACTTGGACTTGGAAATGAATTATATGATGATCTAGCGTCTGAGCTACATAAACCTAAAAAAAAAAAGTTTACGCGACGTAAAGTTGTCGCAAATGCCGTTGATGATATCTGGGCGATAGATTTAGTAGATATATCAAATCTAGCAGAATTTAACGTTGGATCTGATGGTGCTCCAATGAAATACTTGTTTAATGTCATAGATATTTTTAGTAAATACGCGTGTAGTGTACCTGTTTCAGATAAGACAGGAACGTCGATAACTGATGCGTTAAAACAAATAATAACAAGTACAGAAAGAAAACCAAATTAAATCTGGACTGATCACGGAGCAGAATTTTTTAATAAAAAGTTTGAGGAGTTTCTAGAACAAAATAACATTAAAAAGTATGTTACAGGGAATGAGGGTAAAAGTGTTGTCGTCGAAAGATTTAATCGCACTCTAAACGAAAAAATACACAAATATTTGACAGCTAAAAATACTAATAAATATATTGACAATTTACAAAACATTGTTGACAAGTACAATAACACGAAACACCGAACCACTAAATTATCACCAAACAACGCAATTAAAAATCCAATTCTTGCAAATGAAAACATGTATCGCAGACATAAATTTAAAGTCGGTGATAAAGTTAGGATTTCTTTGACTAAAAAAACATTTGAAAAAGGATTTACTCCAAATTGGACTGAAGAAGTATTTGTAGTTGATAAAGTACTTTTAACAATACCTGTAACATACGCGCTAAAAGATCTGGCAGGGGAACCGATCATTGGTAGTTTTTACGAGCAGGAACTTCAGAAAACTGAACAAGATATTTTCGTTATCGAAAAAGTGATTAGGAGAAAAGGTGATAAAAGTTTAGTTAAGTGGCGTGGGTATAGCGATAAATTTAATAGCTGGGTACCAACTAAGTCAATTTCATCGACTGCGATTTCATCTACTGCGATTCAATAATGTTATTATAAATTTGTTCGTATTTCACAAGCACAGATTTACATTTTATTGGTTTACATAACGAAATTAAATGCAATTTTCTTTCATTATCGACTGGCATTAAATTAAATATCTTAGCGAAAATAAAATCATATTTTATACTCCTTTTCTGGCCAGTTATTTTTAGATTTAAAAACGGCCTGATAAGCTGCCAAAATATCTGTTGTTCGTCAACAGTAAAATTAAATTTTATTATTTTTTTGGCAATATGATACTTAACATTATATCGTCCAGTTGTTGGTCTGCTGTAATTTGTTCTGTCAACGACGGTGACTATTTCATTATCATCGTCAGATTCGTTGTTGTATAAAATATCATCTTCTCTATAGCTAGAAGATTTGTCTATTTCATCTCTAGAAATGAAATCTCTAACTATTGGTAAAATTACTTGTGGTTTTGTAGTGATTTTAACATTGTCTTCGATTGTATCTTCTTCATATAATATTTTAGTAAGTAGTTTCATCAAGTCCATTATTATAATATATTTTTATCTAATTTATTGTTATAAGATATGACTGACGAGGTAAAATATCATCAAAAAGTTAATGTATTAAACTATAACGAACTAGCTGAAGCAGTTCGAAAATGTCTGTTAGGTTATAGTGAATATTCCGTTGACGTTATTGTTACGCAAGGTGATTCTCATAAAATATTACTAACAGCAGCAGAAAAAAATAAACTTAATGAAAATGCTTTTATAACATTAAAATTTGATTGCGATGATATTATGGCATTTGCACATAGCTGTCTTACTAAGATAGAATTACGAAATATTATTAATCATCATATCTAAAACTAAATCTATCAAGAGTTGATATTGAAGTTGCTGTTTTAGTTCTGCCGTCGGCAACAAATTTTACTGCACGAGAATCAATTTTAAGATGCTTTGCTGCAGCTGATATTGATTTAAATTTCATTTCTTCTCCAGTTTCTAAATTTACTGAAATAACTGATTTTATAGGGTTTCTGAAATTATTACCGTTAGAATTAGATCCACGTCGAGTGTTTTCTTTTGAAGTAACCAAATCTAAATTTTCTAGACGATTATCAGTTTTATTTTTATTTATATGATCAATAACTAGATTATTTGAAATGACATCGTTAAACGTCTCATAAATAAATCTATGAGACTGATAATTAACTTTATCGGTTAGTGTATTTCTGACAGTTACCATGAGATACCCCATGTTATTCATAAAACCAACAACATTTTTAGTTTTTCTATTTCTAATAATACCGCGATCGTTAGCCTCGTATAAAGCAAAAACCGGGTGTATCTGAAACTCGTTTTGTAAAGATAAGTTTTCAATATTGTCATCAGTAATCGAGCCATTTACTCGATAGACTCGCTGCCCTTCTGGAATATCACCGCAGAACAACGTATAAATAAAATCTTTTCTAAACATTTCCGTTCTCTCAGCATTATCTCCCTTTACGCTAATCGTATAACCCGCTGGCGTTGCTTTGCCAACAGATTTTCTAGTTTTGATGTTAATAACAGAACCTAATGCATTTCCAGCGTATAGGTTATACTTTGGGTGAACGTGATATATCTCTTGCTCATATGCGCTTGTCAGATTTGCTGTCATTATATTATAAGGATTTTTTTATATCTCTAATTGTTTTTCAAATCTAGCGCATGCGCTGTCATCAATAAAATAATCAATTAGATATTACACTGTAGTATAACAATGTTAAAATTGCGTGATACAGCTAAAAAGAGCCTTATGAGAGAACCTGATAAAATAGCGACTGCATTTACAGGATTCGACAACAGTTATCGGTTTGATAAACAAATCTTACTGATAAATTTTAATGCAACAAATCTTTACCACCTGCTAGAGCCAACTGTAAAACGTGAACTTGAAAAACATAAGGGTCTAAGAATATTAGTGCAATATCATGTTATATTTTCAAAGATACTCGTGAAAGAGAAATCAACTGACAAGGAAATCATAGACCCCTACATTAACGCAAAATCAAGGCGTGTTTTGCTCGGGACTGATCTTTTGTCACTAGCTAATGAAATATACCAAGAAATCTGGAAAAAGATAGAAGAATTCACCGAATCGGGTTCAGGTTGGAAGTTTGAAATGATCAAAGAAATTTTGTTTCACACGATGAAATATAACGCATTACGCGGTAGTTTATATATTGACCTACCACCAAAAATAAAAAATAAAAAATGTTGTATAAACGTGAAAAACGTTGATAACAAATGTTTCCAATGGGCTGTTCTTTCCGCACTATTTCCAGCAGAAAAACACGCTGATCGCGTTGAGAAGTATATTAGTCACGTGTCAAGATTAAATTTTAAGGATATTGACTTTCCAGTGGTAGAAAATCAAATACCAAAGTTTGAAAAGCAAAATAATATTTCGATTAACGTTTTCGGACTAGATGAAAAAGAAAACGTATATCCGAGATATATTTCAGAAAAAGCTTCACAATCAACTATAAATTTACTGTTTTATAAAAATCATTATGTTTGGATTAAAAACTTCAACGGGCTAGTTGGTAGACAGTATAATAATGATAAGAACAAAAAATTCTTTTGTTATCGATGCTTGCACGGTTGTACTAACAGTGAAATATTACAAAAGCATTTGCAGTACTGTAGTGATGTACAAAGAATAACAATGCCATCTAAAAAAGATAATGTGTTACAGTTTGTCCATCATAATCACAAACTAAAAATTCCTTTCGTCATATACGCTGATTTTGAATGTTTACTTCAGCCTGTACTTGGCGTAGAAAATAATCCTAATCAATCAAGTACAAGAAAAACTCAAAATCATGTTCCGTGTGGAGTAGCGTATTAGGTAGTTTGTTGTACTGATTCGAGATTATCTAAACCAATTAAATTATATCGCGGTAAAAATCCAGCTGTCTGGCTTCTCAAGCAGTTGATCAGCGAAGTTGATAATATATTTGCTCGTTTGAAAAGAGTAACTCCAATGATTAAATTAACACCTCAGCAAGAATCTGATCACGAGCAAGCGGAAATTTGTTATATTTGTGAAAAAGCTTTTGACTCTGACAAAAAAGTACATGACCATTGTCATTTGACCGGACAGTACCGTGGAGCGGCTCATGATCAATGTAATTTAAAATTTCATGCTCCAGATTTTATTCCAGTTATTCTTCACAACTTTCGAGGATATGATAGTCATATTATAGTAGAAGCTTTTGCTGATTCTGACATAAAATCTCGTCTAAAACTTGATAACGTCATCAAATGCATTCCAAATAATTTTGAAAAGTATATGACAGTTACGCTAGGTAAATTGCGTTTTATTGACAGCCTGCAGTTTATGGCAGCATCATTAGATGAGCTTGTCAAAGGTTGTAGTAAGTTTGATAACCTAAAAGACTGTTTTGGAGATAAATTTAACTGGCAAATATTTAAAAGAATATAATCCTAATCTTCCTTCGAAGTATATAGTTTATCTAGATTGCAATAACTTGTACGGTTATTCTATGGCAGAACCAATGCCTTTTGGTGGATTTCATTGGATCACGGCTGATCGATTTCTATCAGAGACAGAAAAAAAGATACCCGACGATGGTTCGTACTTCGTTGAAGTTGATCTCGATTATCCAACTTCGCTACACAAACTGCATAACGATTATCCTTTCTGCGCAGAATCAATGATCATAGATTATAGTTTATTATCTGCAAAACAACAGGCATCAGCATCACCAAGACAAATTTCTATGGTCAATAAGCTAGTACCAAATTTACTCGATAAGAAAAATTATGTTTTACATTACAAAGTTTTAAAACAAGCAGTAGATGCTGGTCTTGTGTTGAGAAAAGTTCATCGTGTACTAAAATTTAATCAGTCGCCGTGGATGAGAGATTATATTAACTCAAACACTTTAAGAAGAGCTGCAGCAAAAACTGATTTTGAGAAAAACTTCTTTAAGCTCATGAACAATTCCGTTTTTGGTAAGACAATGGAAAATATTAGGAAACGTAAAAATATTGAGCTAGTTAATGATATCAATCGCAGAAACAAACTTGTGTCAGACGATGATTTTGTCAGCATGAAAATTTTTAATGAAAATCTTGTTGCGATACAAAGAAAAAAAACAAATCTAAAACTAAACAAGCCGATTTATGTTGGAGCTTCAGTGTTAGATTTATCAAAGTGGCTCATGTACGATTTTCATTATAATTTTGTTAAAAATCAATGGCCGGCTAGTAGACTGTTGTTTACTGATACTGATTCGCTAGTATATGAAATCGAATGTGAGGACGTCTATCAGGATATATATGATAATCGACATCTGTTTGATCTTTCCGATTACCCACGTGACAGTAAATTTCATGACGATACAAATAAAAAGGTTATTGGTAAATTCAAAGATGAAATGAACTCGAACATCATCAAATCCTTTATCGGATTGCGCCGTAAAATGTACGCCGTATTACTAGATAATAATAAAATAACGAAAAAAGCAAAAGGTCTGCCTCGTGATTTCGTTAAAAAATTTATGAAATTTGATGATTACAAGTACGCACTCGGCGCTGATGGCGGTGTTAGTTTTATAAGAGCAATGGCTATTCGAGCGAAACATCATAAACTCGAAACAGATGTCATTATCAAACGTGGATTATGTAATTTTGATGACAAACGTTATTGTAAAAATGGGGTAGATACATTTGCACTTGGGCATTGTCATGATGATAGATCTATACTTGACATTATTTTTTCCAACTGAAATTTTATCTAAACTTATAAAATAATGTTTGAAAATTTGACAATGACAAATAGCTACAATAGCAAGATCAAATATCTAATGATGGACTGCAAACAATTGACAGTTGAAATTAACAATGAAACATCAGGTATATGTTTTAGTGGAACTCGTGACAAGCTAAAACTTTCGCTTATCAGATCTGATGATAGTGAGTATTTCAATTACCTCGAACAATTGAGTCAAAGGTTGCTAGCGGAATTTAAAAACTTTCATAATCCGATCAGCCAACAAAAATATACGAAACTTACAATTGATATTGATACATCAAAAATATATTTTATTGATAAAAAATATCCTCTTAACAAATCACAAATAAAAGACTTATTTGAGTCACGTCGATGTGTGAGCGGTAAAGTAAAATTTAGTCTCTATAATCGTGATAATGAAATATTTCTAATTTCAACAGTAGAAAAATTAATTATTGGTAATGAGATATA
This sequence comes from Megalonaias nervosa, assembly GCA_016617855.1. Classification (NCBI taxonomy): domain Eukaryota; kingdom Metazoa; phylum Mollusca; class Bivalvia; order Unionida; family Unionidae; genus Megalonaias; species Megalonaias nervosa. The sequence goes on along the minus strand of JAECUM010051535.1, from coordinate 8,706 downwards.
GATAATATCACTTACCTTTCTCGCTTTATGAATATCCGCCCGAACGCTATGCGTTTTCGTTCAAGTGTAATAATTCCGCATGATCTTTCGTACTGGTCAAACTCCTGCAGACTGGTTTATAAAGCGCGTTTTGCCTTTTATAACTTGTACTCAGTAGTTCGAGAACATTCTACGCATGCGTATTACGTACTGAAAAATTACACAATGTCTGTTACTCATGCAATAGTTATTCTTGGTATGTTACCTGTGTATTTGACTTCCTTATTAGGTAAATAAGTAGCTATATCTTCTACTGTTATGCCCGATAAGTTACCTGTGAATTTAACTTCCTTATTAGGTAAACAAGTGTTATATATATACCTTATTAGGTAACGTAGTTAAAGTTTATGTGTAGAGGGGAGGGGGTAGTAAAGGGGTGGGAGTAGTAGTAAAGATGAACCAGGTTGAGGGGGAGGGGGTGGGGAGGGAGGTGGTGTGGTTTGGGTGGGCTGGGATAGAAACCTGGTTTATCTTTACTACTTGTATTAAATCATTTCTCGTACAATTCAGTATTGTTTTGTTGTGCATAAACATACATACATACATACATACATACATACATACATACATACATAAAGCATGCATACTGTAATAACCTGCATTTATGGAGTGCAATATACATGCATGTATGCGGTAAACACTTTTCATACATGCCATCCAGTTTTCATACATGCCATCCAATTTGGCCTCAATTTTTTTTTTTAAAATCAGTGCATTACCAGTGCATTGCTCAAATTAGCTGACAGTAATATTTTGTATGATCCTCTGTTTTGTTTCCTTCATCTTTTAATTGTTAGCTGGTATAGTCTACATGTTTTGAGTTAGTGAAAATTGGGAGCATCAATGCCAGCGGCTGGCATCCTTGATAATTTGATTAATAACTGTTTCTAGTTAGCTGTTTAAGACTGTATGATATGTACTTAATGTGTTTATAGCTCCTGTTGTTTAATTTTTATGCATCATTGCATTTAAGATTGGTTTTCTCTTCTTTATTTCTTTGGTACATGCACATGTTGACTGCCCTGTCATGTGGTCTACCTCGGTAATATTTTAAGAGTGCATAACACAGTTTCCAAAACATTGCTATGAGTGACAGTATTATACAATATGTGCCGCAAAATACAAAACTGATTTTATTCTTGAGGCAATAGGACAATCTCAATGTAGTAATGTGTAAAATATTGAGTTGATAATTTCTATATTTAATAATTGTGAAAATTGACTAAACATGCACATTTAATACAACTAGCTCATGCTTGTTTGAATATTCCAACAAAAACTGGGGGGTTTGAAGGCTTTGTTGGTTGTGGGTTTTGAGCGGTTTTGTTGGAACTGGGTTTTTGGTGGGCATTGTGGGTTTGTTGGATTTGTGGGTTTTGTGGGCTCTGTTGGTTGTGGGTTTTGTCAAAAGTATATAAGACTTTGTGGCCTGCTTGTGGGTTCGGTCAGCTAGCAGCAATTAAAAACTAGGTACATCACAGTTATTGTGAGTTTTATTTATTATTTTTTAATTTGGGGCTTTTTTGTTTAGTTTATTATAGCGTTATGTAACTTTTTCAATTTGTTTGGACAGTAAATTTTTGTTTCAAGTTTATTTAAGCACAATGCAATATTTATTTAAGGACTGTTTTGGTTGCTTTTAATTATTTCTCTCTAATAATAACTAATAACTAGTAATAACTAATAGTATAGTGCTAATGTGTACCCTGACCTTGTGTGAAGTTATCATATACCATACTGTACCTCAAGACTACGATAGTATTCTGGCCTTGTATACAAACAATAAGACTGTCATGGTTATGAACTGATTTTATTCAATGCTTCTTAATAAATAAATCATGTTGTGTTATGGTTTACTCCATTCTCCCATCCTCAGTCAGCTGATAAGAAGAATACTCACCCCTGGTGCCGTACTCCAGTGTAGTATTATCAGGACCTAGCTTGACTGTTATAATATAATTCATAGTCCATGCAACAAATTTGAGTGTTTCAAGAGTGAAGGAAAGCATAACAAAAAAAGCCTGTTTGCATAAAGGAGAAAATTCAGGTTTGGTAACAATATTTCATTTCTTAATTACTTCCAACGGAGGGAAGAGTCACTGGTGTGAAAAGATCAAAGGTAACAGCTGTTATAGCATTTACTGAGAGTGGCAGAGCAGTGATTTTGCCTGAGATGGCAAAACACAGGGGGGTATTTTGCTGGACTAAAATTATAAAATTAACCTGACTGAGATCTGATGTGTATGAGTATCAAAGTAAATGATATCAACTGTTGTGTGAATGGGGTCCCAATCACTGTCTAATTGTAGAATTAATGTAGACAAATCATGCCTGGAGAAAGTCCATTCATAGATTAGCTATACCAGAAGTGGTGCAGTGAGGATTTTTTGCCTTATAATTACTTATATCTAGCAGTAAAAGTAAACAGATGGCTATTAAATACTGTAAGTATTATTTATAAGCTGCTTGAAGTAAATCATCAAATGAATTGCCATGTCTAACACTGTAATGGCCAGTGAGACAGACTTTGAAATTGATGAATTTGGCAATTCCATGGAAAACAGTTATGAAACTGAGAGTAATAATGTTTAGAAACATCATTAATTAACCATATTCTGTGTGGCAGGATGACATCTCAAGTATTGATGTTCTGGGGACATCATTTATTGGCAAATAGGGAAATTCTTTGCAAGAAGATCTCTCAGAAGATCATGTTAGAGATAATCTGTGGCAGATGAATGTGGCACTTTGCAAGATGATATCGTGACCAAGTAAGATGATTTTGATGCATTTGGATTATCAGTAACTCCTACCAATGACAGCTGATTCAAGCAATTGCTTTCTAGATATAGAATTAATACAGATTGTGTTGTGTGTGTGTGTGTGTGTGTGTGTGTGTGTGTGTGTGTGTGTTTTGGCTCTTTAATGTAGCCTTAATGATTTTTCAGTCATATCACTACGATGTCTGCAGTGGAACAGTTTATAGTGATGTCTAGCACTGGGGTATGATGCTGCAGACATGTAGCATCAGGTCCCACCCAGTCACATTATCCAGACACCAGATCAACCAGTCCTAACACTAACCTCTTAATGCTAAACACCAAGCAAGGCAGCTGCACCTTACATTTTTATAAGTCTTTGGTATGATTTGGCCAGAGTTCGAACCCGCGACCTCCCACATCCGAGATGGATGCTCTAACCACTAGGCCATCAAAGCAGTCCAATACAGATGAAAAACCTGCCATTGATTAAAAAGGATCAAGGTACTGTATCCACTCGTGAGTCTAATCTGTCTGCAAACAACAAAGATCTAGGTGTGCCATAGCATAGCACCTGCAGATCAGGGTCTATGCTGTTTGTTCTACTGATTACTCCTGGCAAACTGCACAGACCAAGATCTGCTGGTGCATTATGTTACAGTTGATCTGAGTCTGTGCAGTTAACAGTTGGACTCATAAGTGAAAATATATGGTACATAGTATCTTAAGTGTCATGTACCAAAAAATGTCTATACCTTAAATGCCATGTAGTTTGAGGATTCTATCTTTTCTACTTGTAATTAATTGCAATATCTCTCATACATCTCTCAGCTGTAGCAACTTTATTATTTTACATGACTCTACAATATCCTACTTCTGATTCAAATTTGTTATCATTTGCTATTTCACCAGGATGATGAAATCAAAGGTCATGTGAAATAATGAGTTTTGTAGATCTAGGTATGTGTTGATTTTTTAAGGTTCTTCTTGTGTCAATATTTTGTTCACCTATTAGCATACCCACATCAAAACAAATCCGAAATTTGTCATCAGTTTGTAGTTTTCATTTCTAGCACACATATCAAGCCTAAAAAAATAAGGAATGTGGACACAACTTAATGCACATGATACATTCATCAACTTGACTGTTCTTTTCATCATCATATACAAAGGCATTATGTCAGATATTGTTGATATATGAACAGCTCTCAACAATTTCTTCATGTAATTCCTGCAGTAGCCATATTTAGAAAGTTAGAAGAAAGTATAATAATAATAATAATAATAATGATAATAATAATAATATTAATAATGTGGACTTAGGACAGTGCCTATTATTTTTAAGCTCTAGAGTATTAGATAACACATACAAATATAAACAACAACAAGCAACTTACACAAATAAACACCATACATGTACAAACAAAAATATGCTGACAATAATTAAGGAAGTAAATATTATTAAGTCTTCAAGTCTGTTCTTGTAGTCAAAATATGTGAGTTTGAAGAGCACTTGTGAATGAGAATACAGTGTCCTTGTGTCTAAGATCTATGTGCAATTCATTTCACATAGCTGGGCCCTGGTACACAAAAGAACACTGTCCATATCACTTCATTTTAGCAAGAGGGTAACAATGAGAATACAAGTGTCAGAAGAGAGGCCACAAGTGGCCGAGTGGTCTAAAGCACTCACCGTTACGGATCACTGCCATCTCACCTCTGTCTGCTTAGGTTCGAGTCTCAGGCTTTGCCAATGTGGATATGTGAGAAAGCTTGCTGGCAGCTTCTCATGGATCGGTGGTTCTTTCTGGGGATTTCCCAGTTTCTTCCTCCACCATTTATTCTGGCTGCCATGTATAGCCTATCTTGTGCTGAAAAATGGTGTTAAACCCTATAACAACAACAATAACAAGTGTCGGAAGAGGAGTGTAAGTTTCTCGATGTGGAGTACACGAGTGAGGTCAGGTAGGTATATTGGACTGAAGATAGTCAATGAAATGGAGACCGCTCTGGTGCTCTAGTAGTTAGAGCGTCCGCCTCAGATGCAGGAGGTCGTGGGTTCGAACCCCGGCCGAGTCATTCCAAAGAAAAATGGCACTAACGGCTGCCTCACTTGGCGCTCAGCATTAAGATGTTAGTGTTAGGACTGGTCGGCCTGGTGTCAGGATACTGTGACTGGGTAGGACATCATGCCACATGTCTGAGGCATGATGCCCCAGTGCTAGACATCCCTATAAACTGTCACATTACAGACATTTTTAGCGATATGACTAAAAATTTGTTAAAGCCATGTTAAAAATCTAAATCACACACACACACACACACACACACACACACACACACACACACAGAGTATATGAAATGTAGCATAGTGAACATATTTTGTTTTTGATTCTGGACTGAATGGGTAGCCAGTGAAGACTACAGAGCACGAGGGAGGTGTGCTCAGTTTTTTTTTTTTGTATTCTAAGGATGTTCTGAGCAGCCATGTTTCAAACTTGTTCAAGTTTCTGAAGTAGATACTGAGATGAACCATTTTGAAATGAATTACAATAGTCCATTCTTGAAAGTACTAAGGAAACCAAAAGTTATTTAGTGGCATCAGCTGCAAGAAAACTGAATAGAGCCTTCCATATGTTCATTATATGCTGGTGTAATGATAGCATACTGTCAATAGTTACATCTAGGTTTCATACTGACATTGTGAATTTAATGTTGGTATTGTTGATGCTTATTGTTTGAGGTAAAGGATGTGAATAAGAACTTTTTTGTGTGGTGATCAGGATGGTTTCAGTTTTATCATCATTCATGTGCAGCTCGTTATATGTCATCCATGGAAATGCAGCTATCTATGCCTTGGATAGTAACCTCAACTTCATTTGGACAGATAAATTAGTGTATTTGACAGTCATCAGTTTACAAATGGTGCGACGCTAGAAGTCGATCCATGACATTTGAGAGCGTATGAGTGTATAGAACAAAGAGAACAGGGCCAAGAAAGAGAGCTTTGTGGAATACCAAAACATAGATCAACTGGGCTGACTATTTAGGACTTGAACCATAGTAAGGCTGTATTGTGAATGCTGGAGATGGTGAAGTAATATATCATAGTCTATTGTGCTGCAGACAAGTCAAGGAGGATGAGTTCTCACAGTAATCTTTCCACTATCTAGAGCATGGAGAAGGTCATTAACTACTCTCAGGGGTGCAGTGTCAGTACTATGGTGAGGGCAATATGCAGACTGTACATTGCTAAAAAGACTGTTTGCATTCAAAGGAGATACAAGTTGGGATAGAACATATAAAACATTGACCTGGCAAGAATATTTTAAAAATAGCTTGTTGCAAACATTTTAATGGCTTGGTCAAAAATTCTTCAAAAAATGATAAGAATACATTGATCTCAAGTACTGTCTCATTCAATCTGGTATAATTATAATATCACAGTTGATTATGGTAATTCAAAGGAGATACATGTTGGGATAGAATAACTTTTTATGAGATATTTTAAATGAATGATAGGTTAGAAACATGGTGGTGGTTCTTTAAATCATTAGGGTCAAGTGTCACTCTTTAACAGAGGTTGTACAATGGGAGTTTTGAAAAATGATGAGAATTTTCCTGGACGAGAGAAGTATTGATAGCAGCAGTTAGTGAAGGAAATTTTGAATCTAAGCAGTCAAGTATCAGTGATGTCAGAGTCTGATTGAGTTCACATGGCTTTCAGGCACTCTTCATCACAAAGATTTGGGGATCTCTTCATTGGAAGGCCAGGAAATTAAAATATGTGGTTCTGGTCGGGTGACTGTCCCTGTTATTCGTTACTGACTCCACGACTTCCCTCCTCCCCTCAACTGGGGTAAAATGAAAGTTTCCCAATATTGATTTTTGCATCTAATTAAGCTGGTTTGTCACTGTATTTGAAGTACTTATTATATTTCATATACGAATCATTATAATATATATATATATATATATATATATATATATATATATATATATATATATATAGTTTAAGAAAAATATTTTAAAAAATTTCCCCAAAAAATCCAGAGAATTATACATCTAATTGAGCTGGTTTTGCCCAGTACATGAAGTGCTTAGAATATTATATATATTAATCATTATAATATTTATAATGTTTAAGAACAAAATATAATTTTAAAAAAATAAATTCACAACAATGATTTGTGTATCTAATTGAAGTAGTTCAGCCCAATACTTGAAGTGCTTAGTACATTATAGATACTAATCATTATACCAACTCCACAGAGACAGAGTCAAATACTGTTCAAGGTTGCTGTGTATATTCTGTGTCACAACTGTATGGTGATAATGAGTCAATTGAAATTGTGTTGTCAAGCTTATCCCTAATGAATTGAACTTCATCATGAATGAAATGTGACAACATGTCCTGAAGGTCGACCAGAGAGAAGGTTGTTGAAAGTGGTGTACATTTATTCCTTGACATAATCTTGATATATACAAAACCTTTGTCCATAATTTGATTTTGATAAGTATTGTTAAATAATAAGCTTTAATAATTTGTTGTGGCATGTTTTTGTTGGTTGGGGATAAGGGATGTGTGGGAACATTGTTTCAGTGTCATATCAGGTGAAAAACCAAATTCTAATTTTCTGGTATTTTTCGCTGAAAACAGCATTATTACAAAAGGATTTTGAGATTAACAATGTAGAAATGCTACATTAACAAGTAATATTATGGCAAAGCAGTAAATTTTGGACTTGTAGTAATACATGTAGCAACAACTAATGGCTTTGAAGATCAAAACAATGGTACTGAAATATTACTTTGGAAATAGGGTAATATTACTGCAAGTGTTTGATATTAACAAAGAAGTCACTACAAGATGGATTTCAGGAGTAACAATGTTGTAATGTTACTATATAACAAAAATCATTAACACATATCATTAAACTTCATCCTTGTAGCCAAATTACTCCATCAGATTTGTGAGAAGACAAAATCAGGGTTCCGCTCTTGCCTTGAAAATTGTAGGGTCATGCTACTACATGGATTTCAGGCAATGTAGTATTATTACTATATCATGTTTGAAGATCACATAATCAGTGACACACTGTTACCTTGGAAACAGGGTAATATTACTACATGGGTTCTGTGATTACCAATGCAATGTTGTTACTACATCAGGATTTTGGAGGCCACAAAATGAGTGGTACACTTTCACATGGAAATAGGGAAATATTACCATATTATTTTGGTGTTTACCATTATGTAGTATTCTTACTAAAGCAGGGTTTGGAGATCACAAACTCAGTGTAACCCTGTTCCAGGGAATAATTTGTTTTACATGGGTTTGGTAATTAGCAATGTAGTATTGTTACTACATCAGGTTTTGGTGACCACAAAAGCAGTTTTACACTGTCATCTAGAAATTGATTAATATTACTACATGGGTTTGGGAGATAGCAATATAGTATTGTTACTAAAGTAGATTTTGGTGATTGCAAATGATATTTTCACTGTCACCTGGAAACAGCGTAATATTACTACATGGGTTTGGGTAAGTATTGTCACTACATCAGGTTTTGGTAGTCACAAAAGCAGTTTAACAATACCTCCTGGAAATTGGGAAATATTACTACATGTGTTTGGAGGATAGCTATGTAGTATTGTTACTACATCAGGTTTTGGTGATTACAAATCAGTTTTACACTGTCATGTGGAAATAGGGTATTATTACAACATGGGTTTAGGGATCAATGTAGTATTATTATCACAACAGGTTTTGAAGATTATAAAATCACCAGTTACCTTGAAAAAGAGCAATGACAATGTAGTATTGTTATCGCATCAGGTTTTGGAGATCACAAAACCAGTGCCTGGACATAGGGTAATGTTACTATATGGGTTTGGGGGGATAGCT
>JAECUM010051534.1:0-35964 GCA_016617855.1 Megalonaias nervosa | reverse complement strand
GTTAAATCGCAAGTGCAAGTCTTAGCCAAACAGTTAGGAACGCCGTGGCTGACTCATGCGTACGACGATGCCACTCAAACCCTACACGCTTATTTACTCGTGGATTTAAAACCCAATACCCCCGATTATTTGCGATTTCGTACCCATCTGTTTCACCACTGGTACCAAGACGGAGGGCCAGTCGTGTACACGTTCCCTTCGTCGACTTAACAACAATCACAACCACCAAAAAAAAATCTCTAAAAACCTCAGTCACTTTGGCTCTCTCTCACACATCTTCAACATGACGTCCCTTCAATCTCATCTTCCCGTCAAATTGATTCGTGCCTTGTACGGCATCAGTCGCGAAAAAAAATCCACAAATACGTGCTCTTGTCTTAGAAGCTAGTTTCAAAGAAGTCTTACGATGGTTTACGGTGACAGCACGTCAATTATTGCAAGGCATCATTCAGATTCAACATCAAACCAAACGTTTTTTCGAGAGAAACAAAGTAGCCTTGACGCGACTAGCCAATCCTCGCATCGACACTCAAACCAAAAAGCAAATCATTTTGAAACCTGGAGGAAGCGGTTCTCTAGGAGGTGTCATCATTCGTTCCCTCTTAAAATGGGATCCTAATGCTCCCAAAGTCGTCCCCAAGAACAAAGCCACGCCCAAACGTACCCAGAAAAAAAAGAGTAACGGTGTCAAGAACTGGTCGCTACTACAAAAAGAAAACGAAAAGACCACAGAAAACAGCTTTTACCCGCAAGAGAGGTACTGCCGCCAGGACGCAACCTTTCATTTGCAAACTACGACCTGCCACAACAATAACAATGGTGACTGCGTCTCCAGTAACTTCAACATCTTCCACTTTTCCGTTGCTGGTGATGCCTCCCAAACCCGATTTGACATGCGTCTTTCCTAATTTGATGAAACATTTGAAACCGGTGTCTCCAAAAACGTCTCCTCCAGCGGTGACACCCTCTTCCTCTTTAGCGGCAGTAGCCGCTGGTCACAAAGTACCTGCCCCCAAAATCAAAGTCCAAGAGAAATCAGGCATGTTAAAGAGTTTACTGGATTTGTCCAAGCAAGAACTGTCCCGATTGAGTCCGTTGCGAACCCCTCCACGACGCGTGATGCCTGCCATGAAAATGATACGACGAGCCCACAATCAGTGGCGACGCATTCCAGTATAAAAAGACCTATAAAAAGACCTGAGGCAAACGATAGGTTTAGTGTTGTTGTGCTCCTGAACACCCAAAGATGGCCCCTCCAAGTAGTGCACACCATCACCATCGTCGTTCTTTTGTCCAAAAAGGAAAAGGAAAAAGAAAAAGACAGTCATGTCATCCAAAAAAAACCCCACTTAGTCAAACACCACAACGAGAAGAACTTAAAGCTTGGGTTGAAAAGATGATGTCCACTCCACCTTCGACAGAAGAAGGGAAAGCAGAAGTAAAAAAAGAAAAGAAGACCAAAGCCATTCTAGTACTGCCACCACCATCACCACCACTACCACCAAAACTACCTTCGACTTCTACTCCTACGTCACATCGGACACGTAAAGCCGTTTCTAAACCACTTCAGAGTACCATCAGCAATGAGTGGATCACTTATTAAAAAAAGGAGAAGGTGTTAGCCAGCATTTACTGCGATCCATCCCATCCTGCAGGTTACGGAGGAGTTCAGAAATTGTATCGTGCTGCCAAAACTCGACTGAAAAGTGTTCGTTTACCTCAAGTGCAACGCTGGTAACAAGTACAAGCCACGTACTTACTTACTTAGACTTAGTTTCTCCTGCGCCGTTCGGCGCATTGGTCAGCGAGTGCTCTCCATCGAGGTCGATCTGTCGCAATGGTTTCAGCGTCATCCAATGATATGCCCAGCGCTCTCAGATCTTCGATGAAGGTGCGTCGCCTTGTATTTCGGGGGCGGCCTTGTTTCCGTCTTGCCCGTGGCGTCTACGAGATGTCGTTTCTTGGATGCCGTGAGATTGGTTGCCGGAGTACGTGGCCAGCAAAACGTAGCCGGCGCTCTGTCACAATGTCGTTGAGAGGCCGATTGCCTGTTCGCTGGTGGATCTCTTCATTTGTGATGCGATCCTTGTACGAGACATGCAGGATTCGACGCAACCATTGCTGTTGTACGACGTTTAGCCTTCTTGCGATCCGGGCGGACGTCTTCCACGTTTCACATGCATAGGTTGCAGTCGGGACGACGATGGTATTCAATAGCCGGATTTTCGTTACTACAGTGATTTGCGCGTTGGCCCAGATTGGTCGAAGCCGTTGAAAGACTGCCCCTGCCTTCCCTATTCTGCAAGAGACATTGTGGTCGGCGTCGCCATCGTTGGCTAGGGTGCTGCCTAGGTAGGTGAATTTCTCTACCTTCTCAAGTTGTTGCTGACCAATCTTCACGGCGTCCCTTGCTGTGGTATATCCGATCCTCATGATCTTTGTCTTATTTCCGCTTATCCTAAGTCCAACTCGGGCCGCTTCGCGTTCCAGGCTCATTGTCATTTCTTGCGCTTTTTTATTCGTGGCGCCAAGGAGTGCAATGTCATCCGCGAAGTCAAGGTCAGTTAGCCGGTTTGGTTTCAGCCATGGAATTCCAAAATCATCTCGGTCCATGCCCTTCTGCTTAACGAAGTCGATCACCATAAGGAAGAGGAAAGGAGACGGGATACATCCCTGTCTCACGCCAGTTTCGATGGCAAAGAAGTCTGTGGTGCCGTCTTCCGTCCTGACACAGCAGCTTGAGTTGAGGTAGAGGTTTCTAAAGACCTCAACGAATCGCTCCGGGATGCCGTACAACCTCGCTATGCTCCAAAGCCACGTACACCTTACACAAATCCATTCGACGAAAATTTTCCAGAAGTCGCACCCGAGTGGAGGGTATCGATCATGAATGGCAAGCCGATTTAGCCGATGTCTCTCATTTCGCCACCTACAATCGTGGTTACAAATATTTCTTTTGTGTCATCGACGTCTTTTCCAAATTTGCCTGGGTCGTGCCATTGACTTCCAAATCAAGCAGTGAGTTAGTGCGAGCTCTCAAACTGGTGTTAAAACAAAGCGGGCGTCACCCTCTTCGATGGCAAACCGACAAAGGCACCGAGTTTCTGAACCAAGCTTTCCAAAAAGAATTGAAGAAACGTGACATTCATTTTTTCACCACCGAGAATCCCGAAACCAAAGCTAGCATCGTGGAACGTTTTCAACGCACCTTGAAAGAACGCATGTGGAAATATTTTACGCATCAACACACTCTCAAGTACATCGACGTCTTGCCACACCTCGTCCAATCCTACAACCAATCTTACCATCGGAGCATCGGACGTGCCCCCCCCCCTCGCCAAGAAGTGACTCCCGAGAACGAAGTGACCGTCTTCGAGCGCCTGTTTGGTACGTCCCCGATAGTGCCTGTCCCCAAGACAGGTGGAGTGTTGGCAGTAGGAGATTGTGTGCGCATTGGCAAAACCAAACGCAGTTTCGACAAAGGTTACTTACCCAACTGGACCACCGAATTGTTTCGTGTCAGTGAACGAGTGCGCGGTCGTCATCCTCCCGTCTATAAATTGGAAGACATGAACGGGGAAGTGTTAAAAGGAACGTTTTACTTACCCAAGTTACAACGTGTGACCAAGAAAGAAGACGACGTGTACGAGATCGAAAGCATTCTCGATCGAAGAACCCGAAAAGTAGGAAAAGGACGTGTCAAAGAAGTCAAAGTATATTGGAAAAGATATCCGCCGAGTTTTGACTCTTGGATCGACGCTTCGAAAATCATCGACTATAAAAAGAAGTGACCATCATGCCCTTCAACACAGCCTCAGCTACTGCAGTGACCACTCCGTCGCCCAGTTCTTCTCTGCAAGATCTACAAAAGCAACCCTTGCGGGTGTGGTGTTGAGAACGTGTGACTAAAACGCAAATCGTCTTTTTCTGCCAAGTCTTTGTGGTGTATTGTGTCATCGGTGCTGCCATTACCAATTTGAGTTTGCAACAAGCAGACAAACAAATGTGGACTATTTTACTCAGCAGTTGCATCGGTTACCTTCTTCCCAATCCGTCTCTGAAATATTCTTCTAACGGGAACAACAACAACGGGAGTCTTGCGTCAAACGTTAGTCCCCCTTCCAACAGTCACCCTAACCATCGTCATTTAGACACTCCTCTGACTTCCAGTGACCCCTCGGACACTAGAACTCTGGAATTATGAACAACCAATTTTACTTAACGATACCCAGTGTCAGTTCCATGGAGGTGTTTCGCAATAATGCCTTATGCTGTTACACGGCCAAATTACCTCAGGCCATCCAATTGGATCACGAAGCCCATTGGGAGGTGGCTTTAGTGGAGATGATTCATCCTACACAAATCAAAAACATCGTCGAAAATTAAAACACTTTTACGGTAGAACTTCATGACGAGCAAGTGCAACAACACTTGGATGAACGCAGCATTGTAGGTGACTCTATGAAATCACAAGACCCCAAAACTAAACGAACCACTTATCGGTTGAAAATTCTCTCAGGCTATTATTTTAGTGGTCAATATTTGCTGAACGCTATTGCTGACAGGTTCAATAACGTGTTTGGTAAAGCCTTGGAGAAAACCAAAGGATGTGTCACGATCGAATAGCACAAAATAGCTCGTCGCCTAATGATGAAGGTTTCAGAGGACAAAGTATTGGCCATTACATTTTGTCCTGAATTGTATGACATTTTTGGTGGAGACCCTAAGTTGATCAAGATTGCAAACGAAATACCAGCCATGACCAGTAATTCGGATTTTGCGAAATATTTTAGATTCCCTGTAGAAATGAACCAAGGACTGAATTTGATCTTTGTGTACTCCAATGCGGATGAGTACAACGTGGTGGGACACACCTCCGTACCGTTACTGCGTGTCATTCCTTTCAAAGTGGATTCTGCCACTAACGCTGACGAGGAAGGTGGAAACACCTATCACGTTCACCGCGAATTTGTACATCCTCACTGTTTGCCCGTCAGTAAGTCGTATTTCAACACTGTCAACATTACTATAAAAGGAGACAAAATATTCCATGCAGCAAAGAGAAAGTCACAGTGAAACTCCATTTTCGAATACGATTACTCTAACCTTTTGTCAGTCATGTATTCTGTGTACCAAGGAGTCGCTCGACAGCGAGGACATGGTTTAGGAGATATGCTAAAATCAGCCTTTCGTTTAGTGGCTCCCGTTTTAAAAGCGATGGTGACACGGGGATTGCACGCCTTGAAAGATGCCGCGTTGACGCAAGGGAAAGAATTTCTCCAAAATGTCATCATTGACAAACAAAATCCTAAAGAAGCTTTCTTGAGAGCAGACAAAAATGTCTTCCTTCAAACATGCAAAGACATTTTGGGTCGACGAGAAATTCCTATAAATGCCCTGGGCGATGCCGAGTCAGGCATTCTTGCCTCCTTGACGGCACATCAAGGACAAGGCAGAAAAAGACGACGAAAACACCCCTTCAGAAGACTTCACACACTTAGAGCTAGAAAGACTAAGAAAAGAAAAACCGTCCGAGATTTAGACGTTTTTGATTATTAAAAAAAGAAAATGATGCACCGAGAGTCTTGCACTTGTTCCAAGTCGGAACTAGATCTGTTTGCCATGCCACCCACCATGATGACGATGCACTAATCCCAATGGGTCGAATTTTATCCCGTCTCCTCTTTGACGGATTCAGCTCCCATCGAGTTTGAAATCAAAGGACAGCACGAAGATTAGATCGATCTGAATAGCAGTTACTTGTACCTGAAACTGAAAGTAATCAAAACCGAGAACACCAATCCGGGTGCCGATGCCAGAGTAGCTCCCGTCAACAGTTTCATGTATTCCTTGTTCAGCGAAGTGGATTTGTACTTGAATAACAAACTGGTCAGCAGTAGCATGGATAGTTACCCTTATCAAGCGTACCTAGAAAATCTCTTGACGTACGGAAAAGAGGCCAAGAACACTCATCTGGATGCTTGCGTGGTATGGAAACCTGACACAGCAGGTGAGGACACGTTGAAAGAGACAGCCCTGACAGCCGATGACAGTCATCACATTGTGGGCTTTAACGACCGCCGAAAGTAAATTCAGCAAGGTCGTAGTTTAGAACTGATAGATCGCTTGAATTTGGACATGTGGTTGCAAGACAAGTATTTGCTCAACGGAGGGGATATTCCCCTGAGATTTAATCGCGCAGTGTCGCTTTCCATTTGATGGCTCATGCCAACGAGTACAAAACCATCATCCAAGAAGCCAGACTTTACGTGCGCCGCGTAGAAGTGTTACCTAAAGCGGGAAAAGACATCAGTCACACGTTGAGCAGATCGACCGCCAAGTATCCGATACGACATGTAGAAGTGAAAACGTTCACCATTGCTGCTGGACTCCGATCCAAGATCGAAGATCATCTGTTCCAAGGACAGTTACCCAAACGTTTAATCGTTGGCATCGTCAGTAATGCAGCCTGAAGGGAGCCCACGATCAAAATCCTTTCCAGTTTAAGCACTACAGAGTGTCCAAGATCGAAGTCAGTCGCGATAGCAAGACCTTGTGTACCAGACCTTTCGAACCTAACATTACTCAGAAAAATTACTTGAGATCGTACTTGTCCCTGTACGAAGCTACCGGACAACTAGGTACCAACGCCAGTCACGGTATTTCGTACGAAGATTATGTATGAGGTTATACTTTGTGGGCCTTTGATTTCACTCCAGACCAAGGCAGCGTCGAGGGACATTTCCACCCTATAAAATCCAGTCAACTACGTGTGGAACTTCAGTTTGCAGAAGCTCTCACCGAGACGGTCAACGTCATCTTGTATGCCGAATTCGATAATACCATAGAAATCAACAGTTTGAGAGAAGTCATTCTGGACCATTAAAAACTCTGGAAGGCTCTTATCCCTCATTGAATGGTAGAGAATCTTTGGAAATGGAATGGGAGGATAGCGTGAAAACAGAACCCCAAGACCATGGCAAAGAGGACATAGTGGTCACGTCCAGATGGCCAGAACAAGAACAACATTTAGTGTCCTGTTTTGCCAAACACCTTGCAGATAAAATTATGGAATTGAGTAAGAAAGATTGCTTTGGATGTCAAAACGACCATCCCAGTCAAATTCAACAATTGGACGACTTTCTGGACGAATCTTGGAGTCTCATCTCGGAAGAAGTAGTGTTGCATGAGTGGTATAAAGGCTTGCGTAAGCATTCCTCCCCACCTTTGTCTACTCTAGAGATCTATTGCATTGAATCTCTCTTAGCACAGAGTGCGGAGACGAAGCGAAGAAACGGCTACTTGACAGAGCTTTTCAAACAAAAAGTCTTAATTGAATTGATGACTTATCATTACCTGTGAAAAAACAACAAGAAAAAATGGATACCTGGGAACTTTATTACCTTTTGAACAACAGTTCGTACACTGCTTCTTGGAATCCTGTCGTGTGCGCTAAAGATGAACTGCCTCATCGCAAACCTCAAGACCATCAAGCTTATATCATCAGCACGGACGATAGTCATCTTCCAGGAACCCACTGGGTAGCCGTCTACTTCCCTCAAGAGAATTGTGTGGAGTATTTTGATTCGTATGGATTATCCCCTTTGGAAGACGAAATCATCGACTTATGAGAAGAAATGCCCAGACGACACGATACAATAATGTGAAATTACAAGGCACAGGTTCCATGGTGTGTGGACAATATTGTGTGTATTTTCTTCATCAACGCAGTCTTGGATATCCTTTAGAACATTTAGTGACTTATTTTGATCGTCACTCTTCTAGAAACAATGAGAAAGTAGATCGATGGTTTTGTGACCATTATGGCTATCTTTTGTCTTTAGCTAGGAAACGTAGTGTACATCAATGACCTCATGACTTCCATCAGTGGAAATCTCACATGATTTCACAACGTTGTCAACCTTGTCAAAAATAGTTTATTTGATGTTATTGTTAATTGTTAGTAGTTGATTGTTTGTTGAATAAAAATGTTGTGTTTTGAAAACATGTGTCTGTCGTTTCTTTTAAAAAAAGATGTGAATATATGCTCTTTGACTTTCTCTCTATCCATCACCATGACATTTCGCTATCATAACGTTTCGACCCAACAAAAAAAACCTAGTAGGGATGTTTTCTATCGCGTCCGCGTTTGAACCATATAAATCGGGTTGGTCTCCAGTCTGCCCATCCACTGTTGACTCGTCAACCTATGAAGATGCCTTCCAGACTAGCCAAGCTGAACGAAGCTTACGTCAATTTACATCGTGTCAGGCTAAACCTGATACCTAAGCTTGAAGAGATAGAGAATGTCAGGATGTTATCCATAGCCCAAGACCTGATAGAAGAGGTCTTCAGAGAGGAAATCAAGAAAGAACAAGAAGAATGGACAGAGAAGTACAGACTTCAGAAGCAGAGAGAACAGCAACAACAACAACAACAACAACAGCAGCAGCAACAAGAACCAGACAGAGGTTTTGTTGACTGTCGAGTAGACACCAAAGAGTTCTCCTTCTCTTTCCGCAGAAGCAGACCGTATCGTATAGGAAAGCCTACCGCCAGACGGACGCAATCTTAGACAGTAAAGAAAGACTGCCATCACTCCCCGTCAACAACAACAAAAAAAACCCATCCCTTTTCAGGGCTACCCCAATACTCTCGAAAAGACATACTAATTCAAATTGCCATAAAAATGTGTGTGTTTATGTTTTTTTAAAAAAAAAAAACAGAAGTCTCTCTATAAGCACTTACTTTCTCTGTCTTGTCAGATAATGTATGTCTGTGTTTGTAAGTAAAAAAAGTGAACGTGAGTGTTTCTTTTAGGTCCGCGCGTTCCATGTTTTTTTTATTATGGTAAATTTTGGTGAAAGGGGATGTTTACCTTCACGTCCGTGCTGCACGAATATAAATCAGAGCGCTCGTCAGTCTGGCTACCCGCGTTGACGTAGCAACTGCAACGAAATGAGCAGACTAACGAAACTACTAGAACTCCAGATGCACCTGGAATATGCCAGGTAGTTGCTAGATGAGCTGGCTATTTAGGCTATAGCCGAGGAAACCAGGCTTGAAGAGCAGTAGAAGAAAAAGAAAGAAGAGGAGAAGAGAGAGATCCTACCTCACCTCATAATGAGACCTGTGTGTGAGGTGAAAGCTGAGGTGAGGACACCTCCACAGGCACTACCACCACAACGACAGCCACAGCCACAACCACAACCACCAGTACCAAGTGTCGCTGTCCCTTAGATGGAAAACTGGGAGCAGGAAGCATTGGAGGACTTGGAGAAACAGCGGCAAGAACGGGAACCGCAGCGTCATCCCCGGCTACAAAACAGAAGAAGACAGAGGGTAGTCTTCATAATCCCAGAAACTGAAGATTGGGGATCTGAAGCCAGTCAACCTCCCTCTGCGCTCCCAAGAACAAACATCAATTGGGAGTAGGACTGGAGCCGTCGTTGTGTGTGTGGTGCCCGGCCTGGGAGATGTCATCATTAGCCAGGTGTATTTGGAGTTAGAAAAACAGCCCTTCTCAGGGCTAACCAGATCTCTAGAAAAGAGACATTATTCAAGTTGCCAATTTGTGTGAATGTAGAGTAGTGTGACTATAAACACTCACTCGTTTACTGATGTGTGTGTGTGTGTGTGTGTGTGTGTTTGCGTTCGCGTACGTTTGTGTGGATAGTAGGTATGGTGTGTTTTATGCATTCTCGTTCGTTTGTGTGGCTAGTATAGTATGTATGTTTTATGCATTTGCATACGTTTGTGTGGATAGTAGGTATGGTGTGTGTTTTTTTTCTCTTTCGGTTTGTGTGGATAGTATAGTGTGTATGTTTTATGCATTCTCATGCGTTTATGTAGATAGTAGGTATGGTGTGTTTTATACATTCGCGTCCGTTTGTGTGGATAGTAGGTATGGTGTGTTTTATGCATTCGCGTACGTTTGTGTTGATAGTAGGTATGGTGTGTTTTTTCTTCTCTTCCCGTTTGTGTGGATAGTGTAGTGTGTATGTTTTATGCATTCGCATACGTTTGTGTGGATAGTAGGTATGGTGTGTGTTTTTTCTTCTCTTCGCGTTTGTGTGGATAGTATAGTGTGTATGTTTTATGCATTCGCGTACGTGTGTGTGGATAGTAGGTATGGTGTGTGTTATCTTCTCTTCCCGTTTGTGTGGATATTATAGTGTGTATATTTTATGCATTCGCGTACGTTTGTGTGGATAGTAGATAATATGTGAAGTGAGTGTAAGGGATGTTTTCGTCCACGTCCGTGCTTGACGTATATAACGCGGAACGCTCGTCAGTCTGGTTACCCATGTTGACTAGTCAACACCTATCAAGATGGATGTATTTAACCAATTAAAAGACGGTATTGGATGATGGATGGATCATACGTGCTGGATAGGCTTGAAAAGGAATGGAGCTTCCCAGACAGCCAAGACTTGGTGACCAGACTGAAAGTAGTCAGTTATGAATTACAAGGGATGGTAGTGGAGGAAGCGGAGAAGTTGAGAGGCTTTATTGAACTTAAATTTGTAAGAGTGGGAACCTTGAAACAGGTGATTGATATTGTTGTAGAAGTCAGATGTTATTTGGAAGATATATTCCATTTAACCGAGTGGCCTTCTGTGAAAAAAGGCTTAGACGGTTTAAAGAAAGGAGAAGAGATTATGAAAAAGGTAATGGGAGAAGAGGTGAAGAAAATAAAAGAGATATGGAGAAATGAGAGAAAGGAGAAGGAAAACCAGAAAAAAGAGGACTTTGACAGACTGAATAAGAACTAGATGAAAATACAGCAAAAATTTAGAGCTATGGGACATCCAGACTAGATAGCAGAAGAAGAAAATAATAATAAGAAGAAAATAATAATTGGAAAATTAAGACGCTGGTGGAAGAACTGGAGAAAATAGAAAAACCCAAAGGCCCTTTTCAGGGCCACTTCATGTGCCTCGAAAAGATAATTATTCTTTCTTGCCTATATATGTGTTATCTATGTGTTGTATATGTCGTATGTCTCTGTCTCTCTTGTGTTTGTTCCTCCCTAGATTAGCTGCGCGTATTTAGGTCAGCCCCTTGCCACATTGTTGCTAGTGTCCAGTACCGTGACGTCATCCTACCTGTTCAAATTCCCATTGTCCCTATGTATCCCAGGGTGATATTTTGTCCCTATAAATCGTGTCCCTATAGTACAAAGTAGGATATTTTGTCCCTATAAATCTTGTCCCCATAGTACAAAATAGGGTCTCGTAATGCTAATTCCCATTGTCCCTACGGAATCCCCATATACTACTTATATATACCAATATCCACTTGACCCTTGAATGGCGCAATAGATTGTTCTGGAAAACAAAAATTTCCAATGGAAAATTGAACTTAATATCTAGTGGACATGTTGTTGACTACTTAAAATCATGAAATTGTCAGGTAGGCAAACATCCACCTTTCAGAACCCTCAATCACATCCATCACTAAATCTTTCCACACAATATAAGTTAAATATATTAACATTGTATACATTAGTACTCTCCACGTCAATTGACAGGAACGACATCTTTATCCTTGATATCCAATGCATTTTCATTCCTCTGTCACTATTTATCTAAAACTATTATTGTGATTTACATTGAATGCAAGCATCAATTCCAAATGATGCTATCAGCTTGGTTATTTATAATGGAGCTTTTGAGACGCTACTTTGACACACCTTCGTTCTGTCGTATCGACTCACTTCAAGTAATTTTCCATAGTTTTGAAGCGTTTAGATAAGTCGTATATGATATACTTCTATTTATTCTTTCTCCGTCTCCTTCATGAAACAAATACAAACTGAACATACGGTTTTTCCACAGAGCATACTTCTTCTTTTGTGATGTGTGTCTTCGTTACTCTAACATTTAGTTGGAAACAACAGTGTTTACGGTAACATCAGCTTTTCGAATAAGTATATCTTATTCAGATGCGCAATCTATAGATTTAAAAAATTATGTCGACACTTTTCAAATATGAAAGTTTCACTTCGAAAAGTTATCTAAACCCGAACGTTTGATATTACTTTATGGGTCAGAAAATAGTATTTTTACAATGGCTACAATTCCTCGGAGTTTTCTGGAGTTTTGTATTTTTTTCATATTATGCAATAGTCCTACTTTAATATTAATTTGATGATATGAAACCAATTCACGGTCGCCAGTCTCTCATACACAGTGTTCGATTAAACTGGTTGATCTGTGACAGGGACTTTTGAATCTACGCAGAGACGGATCATGAGTACAGTCAATACGGTGACTTGATCAAGGAAACGGGACATATCTCTTTAAATGTTTAATGGCCAACGTCTTCATTTATTTACCTTTGTATCTATCAAAGCGATTTCATGACCCATACTAAACTTCAAGAGCTCAAAATATTTTCGTGTAATTTTCACGAATTGTCTCTGAATTTCCTGAAAAGCTCCAAGAAGTGAAAATATTGAAATAATTGAAATTTAGAGAAAGAATTTAAACGACACTTTGTACAAAAAAAAATTAATTTTAAAGGTATTCCCGACCTTAAGGCAATAGCTACTCAAGAGCTCAAGGGAGTAACACGTAAGGTTTGCTCCAAAGAATTGTATCACAAAATGCTATAATTGCTGATTGTTTTTTGGGTTTAATGCCACCTTTCAGCGCACGATAGGCTATACATGGCGGTCAGCATAATTGGTGGAGGAAGAACTCAGGAAAACCCTGGTTAGAACCACCGACTCACGGGAAT
Source organism: Megalonaias nervosa (assembly GCA_016617855.1). Taxonomy (NCBI): domain Eukaryota; kingdom Metazoa; phylum Mollusca; class Bivalvia; order Unionida; family Unionidae; genus Megalonaias; species Megalonaias nervosa. The sequence goes on along the minus strand of JAECUM010051534.1, from coordinate 23,220 downwards.
CTACATGAAAGCTATCTCACATCGAAACCCAAGAATGATATTTTTTTTTTCTTTCTTTTTCATTGCCTGGTTAGCCTGTAAGAATAGCCCAGTCGTTTTAAATTGACTAGACCAAGGATTCACATACGATTTTCAGTATATTGTTTTTCTTTTTGTATTGTTTAAGAATATACACATGAAAAGATTTCAGTAAAGCAACATTTTTTTCCCGCCTGCTCATGCAGTATGTATGGCCTCATAAAACATTAATAGGTGGTCCAATGCTGAGTTAGCAGATCTATAAATAGAAAAAGGACGTAAGGTTATATTGGATTTCAAGCAAATTTGTACTGAGGATGTTTAAACATCAAAGTGTACCTTATCCTTTCAAGAATCGAAGAATGTTATTGTACTCGTTTATCACCTATTTTGTTATCCCTGTACAAATTTGCTATATTCTGATTTGTGGCATCGTCATTTATCGTGAAGTAAAGTCATATCTGATTAACATTGAATATGCATGAGAGATATCAGATATGAATATGAAACACGTTGGCTTAAATGCACATTCTGGCAGGTATGTTTTATAGAGGCGCCAGATTATCCAATTTGCCAATTAATTTTTTTAAAAATTAAGTTAACGTAATCGTCATTGACATGTAAGAAGAGAGATATCAGTTTACAGAGGACAATTCACTGTTTTGTCTGCATGCGTGAATCCACTTCTGCATAGCTTGAAATGCTCCTCTCACTCAAGAGAAAATAGTGATTAAGTATTCGATTTCTTATATATCATTCCAGTCCTCGTCAAGCTGATGTAATATTGTAGAAGTCGAACTTAATATTGAAATCAGTTTCACTGAGTTTGGCTGTATTTTGGGTATCCATTCTTGAGAAAGTTTCAAGTTCCCTTCCAAGAGCCAAGATAAGAAACGCTCTGTATCATTTAAGCACCAAGAAGCAGCTTTAATATCCTTTGCCTGTAGACAATTCCATGACTGTACCATATCTGCAGTTCTTACACACACACACACACACACACACACACACACACACACACACATATATATATACATATATATATATATATATATATATATATATATATATATATATATATATATATATATATATATATATATATATATATATATATATAAAGTCATTCTCGATTGTGACATTGTAGTACATCACGACAGTCAAGACTATTGGTTCATCAGCACATTCAAAAACTATTGGTACATCAGGACATTCAAGACTGTTGGAATTCATTTGGAATATTCTATACTTTTCGACTTGTGATTGGACATTTAGGATTATTTGGTATTTAACACACAATACTCTAAATGTCTCTTAAATTTTCACTTTGTAACTTAGAGAAATAAATCATATGTAGATATTACTTCACTTGTTGATTTCGCTTTTTTCTGTTTCATAGTTTAAGACCTAGAATCGTAACATATGATAATTGTGTTTATCGCTATTATTCAAGACGATATGCTTTTAACTACATAATTTTAAACTAAATAGACAAGACTAAGGACCAAATAGAAGTAACATCTTTGAGGTTTGTTTTTTTTAAAATTATTTTCTAGATAAAGTAGTCTCAGAGAAGTGAAGATATTAGGCTCTCAGGTAGATCGTATGGCCATTCCAGATAATTATATTGAAAAGACTGTCATATCGTTAGTTCCTGCAGTGACTTGGTATATTCTATTATTATTATTATTATTATTATTATTATTTTCAGGTCCACAACTTAAGGTCATCAGTACCATGTCTGTAGGTGTGGATCATATAGATCTGGAAGAGTGCGCCAAAAGAGGCGTGCAGATTGGCTATACTCCCGGAACGGCTTCAGACTCTGTGGCCGAGTATAATGTGGCGCTGACACTGGCCGTCTGCAGAAGAATTAAAGAAGGTACAGTACAATCTTGGTTACTGGAGTTTCTAAGCGTCCAAGCGAATCAGTTTGAGACAGTGGTAGTTTAAGTCCGAGAGGAAAACATGGTTATATTTTGCCGGGTCTTAGACACGAAGCCGTTAACTTTTAGACTCAAGCTCGTGTTCCGAGTCCTGCAATTTTGAAAGTCAATAATAGCCTCAGTTAGAATTAAGTTTGAATCATGACATTTGTACGATTTTCATAACACGGGTCACGTTCTTCTGACTGAACTTCTGAATTCCAATTACATCCAGGTAACCAAAGAATATTGTTCGATTTCAGAATTTAAAGCTTGAGCTTAAAGTTTGAAATGTTTCATGAATAAGGACAGTGTGAGCGATCTCAGGTGTTCGAACCAACCATCTCTCTCTCTCTCTCTCTCTCTCTCTCTCTCTCTCTCTCTCATACCACGAATCCAAAGATCACAGTCTAACTTAATGGCAGCCTCACAACCCTTCATACTCTGGATCAGTCTCCTTTTCAATATTCTAGAGATAAGATGAATATATGATGAGTGTGCTGGGGGTAAGACGGTAAAACGGGGTGCTGCGTCCTCACTTTACAATGCACTGATTCCTTCAGTCTATAAAAGAAACCATTATCTCTTCTGAAAGTTTCAATCTTCTTAAAACATCTTCACAGTACAGGATGTCACATTCACCATTCAACATTTTCCAGTGCTGGTCCGTGTTTGCACAAATACTTTCACTCAAATACACCTGTAATGGCTGTAAAGTATCCTTTTTGGTCAATTGCCCCCATTATTTTCGACCGAAGTACAATGTACCACGCTATTGGTTACTTGGCATTACATACCAAGGAGGCAACTCATGAAATCTAATAGACGTGGCTTGGAAAAGCACCATTATATCTGTTCGATCCACCAAGGTGTAGATAGGGTTATCATGACGGAACCTTGGCTAGCGAAGATGTGTAAGCATAGTTGGACCAATAAAGCACATCGAGATGTCAGACACGTTCGTCTACAGCGATTTTATCTGTCCCGCTGGATCCCACTTCAAATTTGAGCGAAACTTAAGGGGCTCAACACCAACCACCTCACTAATCTGGGCGACATTCAGTGCAGATTTATACACAGACAACGACATGGGGAAATGAACTTTATCTATCGGGGAAGGAAATCAGATGTTTAGTCATTGGGATAGCTGAAGTCCACAGCATTTGGGTCCGGGGACGACGTAGAACTCAAAAGATTTTAAAGCTTAAAACTTCATCTATTGGGACGTTGATGCAGTGGACTATGCCCAACAAACATCATCGCAGAGTTTGCATTATTCAATGATATCTTCATCATCGCTAGCCAAGGGTGCGATATGATAACCCTATCTACAGGGTAGATATTGGGTTATCATATCGGTGCCTTGGCTAGCAAAGATGTGATCTCTTGAAAAAATTATTATCGTATGCGTCTCTGCCAAACTCCTGGTAATATGGGACTCTAGGAATTTATTACAATAATTGGCAGAATGACTCAAATTCTAAAATAATTTAAGTGTTTAAGTCAGCTAATATGGTCGACGTACTTAGGAAAATTACCATGTTCATCGCGTTAGTTAGACGTTTTGTTCGAGTAGGATACCAGATATATCTTAGGGGAATGCAATAAAAAGGGTATTGGTAGAAATGTCGAAGACGCTTTAGCGTTTTAATTGTTTGGGTTTTATTCTTCTTTCTGTCAATAACCTCCGAGTTCTCCACAGTACGTTTAACAACCAAGTATCACACGACAGAGTATTCTGTTTTATTCGGCTTTGTTATCGAGTTTTATACAATGAACGCTGTTATGTTGCACCATGCCACTTATATTTCCCTTATGCTCATCTTTCCCTACCCTGGTTTCTTTAAGTTGAAATGTTTCTGGTCGATTAAGATAACATGACTGCAACTATTTCTTTTCGGCTGCTGATGTGTTCGTACTCTTGCTTATTCAAACCCATTACCCTTATCATCTGTGATGCAGTGTTATTATCTGAACAGTCAATACTAGACCATTTTGTTACATGCTTTGGACCATTTTCAAGGCAAATTGGGAAGTGAAAATATTTACTATTGTTAAAGGATCTTGATGATGGAAATGCACACCGTATGTACGGAATAATTTGGGACAATTTTACATGTAACTTCGACTGCATCTTGATAGATTTTCCACCTCTGAAGGAAAACTGCATTCATAATGCAGAACAGTACCACCTAAATTTACCTTCAAATATTGTGTTGCTTTACTTTTTTGGGACATATTTATATTGTGCAGGAATTATGTAGTGTTTTGGAATGTATACCTGCCAATATATTTCAATCTGAACACGGACAACTGTACTGGATATTATCCGTAGAGCAGTGGTTAAGAAGGTTATTGTGGTCCCCCCACCTCCACCCCCCAGTGTTGACTTATTTTTGTCTGCTCGCACGTCCATGCTTTCTTTCATTGTATATATACAGTTTGGCACGATAAATCTAAAAAATTCGTAATATCGAGCATCTCATTTTATTTGCTCAGTCGATTTAAAATGTAGCAAATTTCTTTGTTTACCTCCCCCCACCCCCTCGCAGTTACTTTCTCTTTCTCTCATTGCAATCTATATATTTTTCCTCCCCTAGAGAAAAGATATTGTACCATCCCTGGCGTCGGAGTTGGCGTCCGCAGAGTCTTTCTTCCTAGATCATTGTTAATAGTTTGGATGGGTTTCAGAGCACCCCCCACCCCCCGGAAGGAAGAGGACAACACACAATGATTTTACTTACGGGCATTGAGGGCGTACGACAATGATAGTAAACAGATTTATTATACTGTGAAATATTGGATTAAGATATTAGACGCAAAAGAGGATAAATATCTTATATATATATATATGTGTGTGTGTGTGTGTGTGTGTGTGTGTGTGTGTGTGTGTTTTCCGAATGGTGTCGAACGATTTGGAAGAATTAAGTTAACTGGGCATATTATTGCCTTAAGAATGATTCTATGAAGTTGGGGTTAAATGAAGGTGTCGGAAACACTGACTTTTTTTTATAGTTTAGTTTAAATTAAGACAATTGGAAAATTTTATCCAAAGTTGGATGGATTGTCTTAAAAGCAGTAGTGGAACATTATTTTATTTAAATATTTCAAATTTTGGATCAAAATTTTACCTTGACAACACCTGTTTTTTGTAACATAGAAATGAAATTGATCATTTTAGAGAACATTGTCTGACATACTCTAAGTAGAAGCTGTATAAACCAATTCATCATAGACTTCAATTTATCCTTGAATATCATTTTGTACTTGAATGGCTATTGCATCAAGGTCAAAGATTCATTTTTGTAGAGACATATTTCAGACAAAGGCAAGACTTGTTTCAATTGACAGAACTTATGAATGCCATAATAATAGAATTTTGAATAATTTTGCCACTTACATTTATAAAGTTTTAGTCTCGGAAATAGCGTTGTATACTCAGATATCTTGTCAATGGTATTAATTTTGTATCAGCTTATTAAAAAATATCGTACCTCAACTTTTGTGTAATAGAAAAGAGTGTTTGATTACATTGCTTTAAGTTTATTTTGCCGTGTCGTAGTATTGTTACAAACCAGGGGTATTTGCTTTGACCGAGCGGTGTCAAACTCTGGCGCGATTCCTCTAGAAGTCACAAGTTTACCCTAATTCGAAGACTTCCATACAACTTCTGTTGTAAATTAGAAAGCCCAACGTGTCTCTTCTATAAATAATTTTACTCTAATCAATACGAGACCACAGATCTCACAACATTCCAATTGTCTATCAACCGCACATCTGCATGGTTTCTCTTCATCAACTTTCCGTACCGTCAGCATTTCACGCCGTAAAACTATACAATTTCCCCTAACAAAGGGAACTATTTTTACTACGCCACCTTAGGCCAGTCAAATTATGGTTTTGCGCCACATTTCGCCAGTAAAATTGCATCACGTTTGCCACCATGGCGACATAAACGGTATTTGCCGACGAGGGAACAATTCCTTCTTGTTTATTTCATTGTGTAATTTACCAGTCTCCAATCATAAATACTGCACCTGGAGTCACACAACCAATGTACACCACTAGATTTTAATAGGGACTATGGAACGACAGGGACACTCAAGCGGCTTTGACCTGAATTCACCAAAAGTAAACCATGGCATCATAGAATCTCACTAACACTTCACTCCGTGACGTTTGTTCCTAGTAATTGGGTAATTATTTCGGGCATAGGAATATTTCCACTGGATCGAGTTCCCATAATCAAACAAGTAATCACAAAAATCTTAGAATTCCTTAATACGGGGCGCTATAACCAAATGCGCATACTCCAAAATTTATTTAGAGAAGTGTGTGTGTGGGTGGACAGTTAGGAAGGTAGGTGGCTTACAGTTCAAATCAAATGTTTTATTTGGAATGTAACAAATTAAACTGTAAAGAGAAAACAACTTGCCAAAGAAGATGATTTGATCAAAAAAGAATCCAATAATTTCGTTGACAAGAGAAGTTTCGTCTAAACTAGATTTTTCTGCTTGATGATTAATATTTACAGTGGCTGCTAAAACTATTAAAATTTTCGTAGATGTGAGTTGTCTAATGTTTAATTCCGTTCTTGCTGTCTTTTCGCAATTTCATGTGAACCTTTCTTGATACACAAAATAGCAAGACTGCACCATCAAATACGAGAAATTTTCAGACTGTAGCTTTTATTTTGATCGCTAAGTTACTTGATTTCGAAATATCTCTCTCTCTCTCTCTCTCTCTCTCTCTCTCTCTCTCTTATACCACGAATCCAAAGATCACAGTCTAACTTAATGGCAGCCTCACAACCCTTCATACTCTGGATCAGTCTCCTTTTCAATATTCTAGAGATAAGATGAATATATGATGAGTGTGCTGGGGGTAAGACGGTAAAAAGGGGTGCTGCGTTCTCACTTTACAATGCACTGATTCCTTCAGTCTATAAAAGAAACCATTATCTCTTCTGAAAGTTTCAATCTTCTTAAAACATCTTCACAGTACAGGATGTCACATTCACCATTCAACATTTTCCAGTGCTGGTCCGTGTTTGCACAAATACTTTCACTCAAATACACCTGTAATGGCTGTAAAGTATCCTTTTTGGTCAATTGCCCCCATTATTTTCGACCGAAGTACAATGTACCACGCTATTGGTTACTTGGCATTACATACCAAGGAGGCAACTCATGAAATCTAATAGACGTGGCTTGGAAAAGCACCATTATATCTGTTCGATCCACCAAGGTGTAGATAGGGTTATCATGACGGAACCTTGGCTAGCGAAGATGTGTAAGCATAGTTGGACCAGTAAAGCACATCGAGATGTCAGACACGTTCGTCTTTCCCGCTGGATCCCACTTCAAATTTGAGCGAAACTTAAGGGGCTCAACACCAACCACCTCACTAATCTGGGCGACATTCAGTGCAGATTTATACACAGACAACGACATGGGGAAATGAACTTTATCTATCGGGGAAGGAAATCAGATGTTTAGTCATTGGGATAGCTAAGTCCACAGCATTTGGGTCCGGGGACGACGTAGAACTCAAAAGATTTTAAAGCTTAAAACTTCATATATTGGGACGTTGATGCAGTGGACTATGCCCAACAAACATCATCGCAGAGTTTGCATTATTCAATGATATCTTCATCATCGCTAGCCAAGGGTGCGATATGATAACCCTATCTACAGGGTAGATATTGGGTTATCATATCGGTTCCTTGGCTAGCAAAGATGTGATCTCTTGAAAAAATTATTATCGTATGCGTCTCTGCCAAACTCCTGGTAATATGGGACTCTAGGAATTTATTACAATAATTGGCAGAATGACTCAAATTCTAAAATAATTTAAGTGTTTAAATCAGCTAATATGGTCGACGTACTTAGGAAAATTACCATGTTCATCGCGTTAGTTAGACGTTTTGTTCGAGTAGGATACCAGATATATCTTAGGGGAATGCAATAAAAAGGGTATTGGTAGAAATGTCGAAGACGCTTTAGCGTTTTAATTGTTTGGGTTTTATTCTTCTTTCTGTCAATAACCTCCGAGTTCTCCACAGTACGTTTAACAACCAAGTATCACACGACAGAGTATTCTGTTTTATTCGGCTTTGTTATCGAGTTTTATACAATGAACGCTGTTATGTTGCACCATGCCACTTATATTTCCCTTATGCTCATCTTTCCCTACCCTGGTTTCTTTAAGTTGAAATGTTTCTGGTCGATTAAGATAACATGATTGCAACTATTTCTTTTCGGCTGCTGATGTGTTCGTACTCTTGCTTATTCAAACCCATTACCCTTATCATCTGTGATGCAGTGATATTATCTGAACAATAAATACTAGACCATTTTGTTACATGCTTTGGACCATTTTCAAGGCAGATTGGGAAGTGAAAATATTTACTATTGTTAAAGGATCTTGATGATGGAAATGCACACCGTATGTACGGAATAATTTGGGACAATTTTACATGTAACTTCGACTGCATCTTGATAGATTTTCCACCTCTGAAGGAAAACTGCATTCATAATGCAGAACAGTACCACCTAAATTTACCTTCAAATATTGTGTTGCTTTACTTTTTTGGGACATATTTATATTGTGCAGGAATTATGTAGTGTTTTGGAATGTATACCTGCCAATATATTTCAATCTGAACACGGACAACTGTACTGGATATTATCCGTAGAGCAGTGGTTAAGAAGGTTATTGTGGTCCCCCCACCTCCACCCCCCAGTGTTGACTTATTTTTGTCTGCTCGCACGTCCATGCTTTCTTTCATTGTATATATACAGTTTGGCACGATAAATCTAAAAAATTCGTAATATCGAGCATCTCATTTTATTTGCTCAGTCGATTTAAAATGTAGCAAATTTCTTTGTTTACCTCCCCCCACCCCCTCGCAGTTACTTTCTCTTTCTCTCATTGCAATCTATATATTTTTCCTCCCCTAGAGAAAAGATATTGTACCATCCCTGGCGTCGGAGTTGGCGTCCGCAGAGTCTTTCTTCCTAGATCATTGTTAATAGTTTGGATGGGTTTCAGAGCACCCCCCACCCCCCGGAAGGAAGAGGACAACACACAATGATTTTACTTACGGGCATTGAGGGCGTACGACAATGATAGTAAACAGATTTATTATACTGTGAAATATTGGATTAAGATATTAGACGCAAAAGAGGATAAATATCTTATATATATATATATGTGTGTGTGTGTGTGTGTGTGTGTGTGTGTGTGTGTGTGTTTTCCGAATGGTGTCGAACGATTTGGAAGAATTAAGTTAACTGGGCATATTATTGCCTTAAGAATGATTCTATGAAGTTGGGGTTAAATGAAGGTGTCGGAAACACTGACTTTTTTTTATAGTTTAGTTTAAATTAAGACAATTGGAAAATTTTATCCAAAGTTGGATGGATTGTCTTAAAAGCAGTAGTGGAACATTATTTTATTTAAATATTTCAAATTTTGGATCAAAATTTTACCTTGACAACACCTGTTTTTTGTAACATAGAAATGAAATTGATCATTTTAGAGAACATTGTCTGACATACTCTAAGTAGAAGCTGTATAAACCAATTCATCATAGACTTCAATTTATCCTTGAATATCATTTTGTACTTGAATGGCTATTGCATCAAGGTCAAAGATTCATTTTTGTAGAGACATATTTCAGACAAAGGCAAGACTTGTTTCAATTGACAGAACTTATGAATGCCATAATAATAGAATTTTGAATAATTTTGCCACTTACATTTATAAAGTTTTAGTCTCGGAAATAGCGTTGTATACTCAGATATCTTGTCAATGGTATTAATTTTGTATCAGCTTATTAAAAAATATCGTACCTCAACTTTTGTGTAATAGAAAAGAGTGTTTGATTACATTGCTTTAAGTTTATTTTGCCGTGTCGTAGTATTGTTACAAACCAGGGGTATTTGCTTTGACCGAGCGGTGTCAAACTCTGGCACGATTCCTCTAGAAGTCACAAGTTTACCCTAATTCGAAGACTTCCATACAACTTCTGTTGTAAATTAGAAAGCCCAACGTGTCTCTTCTATAAATAATTTTACTCTAATCAATACGAGACCACAGATCTCACAACATTCCAATTGTCTATCAACCGCACATCTGCATGGTTTCTCTTCATCAACTTTCCGTACCGTCAGCATTTCACGCCGTAAAACTATACAATTTCCCCTAACAAAGGGAACTATTTTTACTACGCCACCTTAGGCCAGTCAAATTATGGTTTTGCGCCACATTTCGCCAGTAAAATTGCATCACGTTTGCCACCATGGCGACATAAACGGTATTTGCCGACGAGGGAACAATTCCTTCTTGTTTATTTCATTGTGTAATTTACCAGTCTCCAATCATAAATACTGCACCTGGAGTCACACAACCAATGTACACCACTAGATTTTAATGGGGACTATGGAACGACAGGGACACTCAAGCGGCTTTGACCTGAATTCACCAAAAGTAAACCATGGCATCATAGAATCTCACTAACACTTCACTCCGTGACGTTTGTTCCTAGTAATTGGGTAATTATTTCGGGCATAGGAATATTTCCACTGGATCGAGTTCCCATAATCAAACAAGTAATCACAAAAATCTTAGAATTCCTTAATACGGGGCGCTATAACCAAATGCGCATACTCCAAAATTTATTTAGAGAAGTGTGTGTGTGGGTGGACAGTTAGGAAGGTAGGTGGCTTACAGTTCAAATCAAATGTTTTATTTGGAATGTAACAAATTAAACTGTAAAGAGAAAACAACTTGCCAAAGAAGATGATTTGATCAAAAAAGAATCCAATAATTTCGTTGACAAGAGAAGTTTCGTCTAAACTAGATTTTTCTGCTTGATGATTAATATTTACAGTGGCTGCTAAAACTATTAAAATTTTCGTAGATGTGAGTTGTCTAATGTTTAATTCCGTTCTTGCTGTCTTTTCGCAATTTCATGTGAACCTTTCTTGATACACAAAATAGCAAGACTGCACCATCAAATACGAGAAATTTTCAGACTGTAGCTTTTATTTTGATCGCTAAGTTACTTGATTTCTCTCTCTCTCTCTCTCTCTCTCTCTCTCTCTCTCTCTCTCTCACACACACACACACACACACACACACACACTGTGATTTTGATCTATTCCACTGGAGACTTGAGACAGTGTCTGTTGTCATTAATCTATATCGCACTGGGTAACATCCCATCTGTGGAATACCAACCTAAATTAGACCATGGGTTAGTTGTGGATTTGCAGAATTAGAACACAAGAAAGATCAAGGGAGGAAGACGCCAGCATATATTAAATTGCAAATGGCTCGCTGTTGTAAAGCAGATTCTGAACCGAAGTCGCGATGATACTGGTGGATATTAAGTATGAATACTGTAGAAGATAGACAGACATCTTTAGGGTCCAGTCTTCAGTAACTCTGATTTCAAATATTAGATGTGACCAGTGATTATGCTGACAACTGTTGGCGTCCTCTGCCTATCTGACTCCCTGACATACGTTTTGAAAGTTAAAATTAATAATGATTAATTTTTTTTTTTTACAGGCATTGATGCTGTAATAAACGGTGGATGGGGAAGATGGGAAAACGCACTTTATCTGTCAGGAGTCGAGATAAAGGAGTCGGTTATTGGGATAGCCGGGTTCGGCCGCATTGGATTTGCTACAGCCAAAAGACTGAAAGCGTTTGAACCATCGAAGATCCTCTTTTGGGACGTTGGGCCACTGGAATATGCTAAAGAAATCGGTGCAGAATTTGCGTCCTTTGAAGAATTGCTACAGAACTCTGACTGCATAATCGTCTGCGTGTCTCTCACCGATGGAACGAGGGGTCTCTTTAACACAGAGGCGTTTAAGAAAATGAAGAGCTCTGCGATTTTCATCAATACCTCCCGAGGAGCCGTGGTCAATCAGGATGACCTTTATACTGCCTTGACGACTGGTCAGATACGTGCGGCAGGATTGGATGTGACGACCCCAGAACCGCTCCCACGGAACAGTCCTTTGCTTTCCCTCCCGAACTGCACTATATCTCCACACATTGCCAGTGTTTCAGTTAACACCCGATACGCAATGGCGGAACTAACTGCCCGAAACATAATTGCTGGTCTGAAAGGGGAGAAAATGCCTGCTCCAGTGTGTATTGAAATGTCGAAGAGTTCTGCCCCCGACAAAGAAAACACTCGGTTGTGACACCTCACAGCCACCAAAGTTACAGCACTGTTAAGTAACAAATGTAAATGGGCGGTTAATTTACACAGGATTGGATCTTAATCAAACTTCACATCTTTATACAGGATAGATATGAATTTAGTTGTGTGTGTGATATAGAACGATATTAAATGATACGGAAATTTATTCAATCATTTATAATTGGATCAGTAGAAGTAAAAATGTGTGATAAAGAATGATAGAGAAAACTTTGTAGACTAATTGTTTTAATGAAAATAGTCAAACTCATAAATTTCAGTTAAATATAACCACTGCTTTATAAGTTAATAAAACTCAAAGTTACTAAGTTTATTTTGATCTATTTGTGGTAGCCTACTTTTGGGAACGTTTCTGAATATATTCATAATCAAGACAAATATATTATTGTTAAAAGGATTAGAGCACGTGATCTACGCCTTTCTTTCCAATAGTCTGTTTAGTTATTGGAGGGCTGTATCTAGCTCAGTAAAAGTACGTTCTTGCACGTTTTTCGGCCATGAAGATTTTACTTGTATTCTGACAGAAAAGTGCTTATGACGAAAGTTAGCGTGAATTAACCTGAATAACTTTTGTCACAAGCGTTTATCTGTTAGATTATACATACAAAGTATGTTTTCACCGAAAAACGTGCCAAAGTTTAGTAAAAACAAAGTTCCATTGTTAATTCAAACTAGGAACTTGTGCAAAGAATTCCATAAAGGTGCAAGAATGCTTTTGACGTGGTTGTATGCTACCTTGACTACTTTAGCTATGACTGAATTCTCTGTCATTTTTTAGCCAATTTCCCCTTCTATCGATGTATCACTCCTTCGAGTTAGTTCTGAGATTGTACTGATTCACTGTCGTTCTCTAGAGTAAAGTAGCGGTAGCTAAAGACAAGCCGAGGTCCTGTCTATTCCGAGATGTGCTCCATTCGGACAGTAGGTGTGATCATGTGTGGTCGCATGCATATGATAAGGATAATGCGGTGCATAATTCAATGGTCTTACAGTTTGTTTTTAAACAAAGTGAAACACCTGAATCTTACACAATGACTCCTTCGAGCTAATTCTGAGATTAGACCGATTCGCTGTCGTTCGTTATGTTAAAGTAGCCCCTCTCGGAAAGCAATATATTTTTTTTAAGATAAAGTCGGGTAAAGACTTTTGTATTTCATCCCCGTTCATCTTGATTTTTTACTACACTTGAATAAGAGGTCTTTTTTATTTGCTAAGACAAAAACGGTAATGGGAGTGGAATCTACCAGCATTTACACTTACACACATTATTCTCTATGTATGCATGCTTTTAATGCTCACTTTTTCGATGAAATGAATTATTGCTTAAAAGAGAGTTAAACGGAAATCAAAACTAAGGAGTGGTGCTTTATATGTAAGGAGAAAGACGCAACCTAGTCAAATTAAATTTGAATTATCAAATGTCATGAAACGATCACACATTTCTAAGGAGAAACCAGATGACAAACAACAAGTACATTCAAAACTCTCCAAGAAATGTAGGCAGGTGTTCACCTTTTTTGAAGAAAACATGATTGCTCCATATTCAACACCATTTACCTGCACAAGAGAGAGAGAGAGAGAGAGAGAGAGAGAGAGACAGAGACAGACAGAGAAAGGCTAAGAAATAAAGTCGCTATGTAGGTCATGAATATTATTTACACAATCTAGCTACCCACAAATTTACTTCAGAAAATTTAAAACGACAGCTTGCACTTAAATTTCAACAGTCCAAATCCCAGTGGTTGTCATATCATTGTATACACTGTTCCTAAATTTGCCACAAATGATCTCTCGGTAAGCGAAAACTAACACACACACACACACACACACACACACACACACACACACACACGAAATGGCGCTCAAAATTCAAAGGATTCTTCTTGTCCTGAGGGATTAGTTCTTCTATAAGTACTTAATAATCCACTAAATCTTGAAAAGTGTCATCGACTTTCTTGGAATTTGGTGTAACACTGATGACAGAAATCGTGGCACGGCAAATCTTATAACGTCATTGCAGCTGTTCAATCTCTGACCATTTGAGCATTTTCAAAGTAATTAGTCTTCTTATAACATTCAGATACCAGTGATTAAAATATCTATGCCGTTTTGGATTCATTGTTCTTTGAGTTTCCCTTGAGTCTGTACAAAGTAGTTGTAATGCGTTTTCGGAGCTCCTGAGGTAGACAAAGAATGTACTTCTGTAAAGTGTCCATATACAGGAATGTCATCTGACCATATCCACATTTTCAAACTAATCAGCTTTTTTATTTCATAAAGATATCAATGATTAAATTGTATATGTCGTTGACGATTGAATTGTTCTTTTAGTAAACAGTAAATGTTCAAACACCACACACAAGGACCATTTTTTTTTTGCTAATACTTTCAAACAAATACTGAACCTCACCTGTAGTACAATATTTATTACTGTAAAACAGATATATCAATTCTAAACTGTAAACCAGATTTAATGGCAACACTGTTAAGTGGCCAAACCTTAGAGGGTATGAAGGTCGATAAAAAGATAAAAAGATTGAACATACAAAATGTTAGTCCACTTGAATTAATTTGCAAAAATCCAGTAAGTAGTTAATATATGATAATTATTGACCAATAGTTAATTTAAAATACAAGAATTTATCGTTGAGGATGTAATGTTTGGTTTGGGGTCTCTGTGATCTCTAACATTAAATGTAATGTTAAAATATGTCCATATGCTTAACTCTGTATGTCTCCATACCGTCTAGCTGAAACTGTAATGTTAAAACAACACTTACGAACGAATACGCCATTTCAAGTGATCCACTCTCACCTATAAACTACCAATCACAAAGTTTTATCTACTATCCAAAACCCGTACTATACCACCAAGAATCCGTTTGGAGTGACCAACACCCAATTGTTTACCGTCCAATTGCCAGCTACCTGCTACTCAACACTAACACTGTATCATCAACACTCCGCTGGAGCGGCCAAAACCCTACACTTCCAATCCAATACGCTGTCAGACCAACTAATACTTAGTTACCTACTATCCATCATCCCCACATTCACTTGCCAACGAAGTAGGATAGGAATATATACGAACTATACCTACAAACACAAATAAACTATCACTCAAGAAGCTATGATGTAAAAGAAGAGAAATTAAATCGCATACACGCTATCACACACTGCAAATGTAAGAGTTCTTGCACACTGTATACCCACAAACATACTTATATACGATATTTAACAAGAAACATAGGGGTTGTTAAACAATTCAGTGTCATTGGATCTTTGGCATCAAAGAGCTGTTAACCAGACTGCTGTTTAACTCGTATTAAATCTGACACTCACTTTCAACTTGTTTGAGAAATCAAAGTTTTTTTGTTTTTTTTTTACTTAAATGTATTATTTTTGTATTCAAATTTTGTTTCACAAATTTCATTTTCAACGTCAAAAATTATTTTTTGAATTTTCTTCTTCAAATTATCTTTTCAAATTCAGTTCTCTAATTTTATTTTTTAATCTTCCATTTAAATTTTTCTTCATAAATGTGGCTATTGAGATTTTCTAAATACGATTTTCAATTTAAGCTTACATTTCTAATTTCATGATTTTAATATTTAATTTTCGTTTATAATTGTCCAAATTTCATTTTTAAATTGAAGTTCTCAAAATATAATTTTGTACACCAAATTTAATTTCAATTTTCATTTTTAATGTTAGTGTTTAATTTTTCCGTTTCATTTGATCATTTTCAGCTTCATTTTAGTTTTCATTGTTAATTTTAATTTCAAATTTTGTTCCTCAATTTTTCATTTGCATTTTTTAATTTGCTATTATTTTCATTTGTATTTTTTAATTTCATTTTCAATTTTTTCATTTTCAATTTTCATTTGCAGACATTTGTTTTTAAATTTTCGTTTTTAATCTTTGCATTTTTCATTTTAAATTTTCATTTGGTAGCTTTTTTTAATCAACTTTTCAATTTCATTCTTCATTAACAATCCTTTTTTAGCTTATATTTCCATTGCTTTCATTTATTAAATTTTCTTTTCTCAAATTAATTTTTAAATGTTCCTTTATAATTTCTTTTGGCAATTTGTCCACTTATGTCTAACATTTAAAATTTTCATTTTCTGATAATTGATTATCAATTTAAGTTCTCAGTTTTATATATTTCATTTTTAAATATTTTTTGAAAAATTCAGTTTCACTTTATCGTTGTAAATTGCCCATTTTTAGTTTACATTTTCACATTTTACGTTTATTAGTTTTCGTTTCTTAATTGTCGTTTTCTATTTTGATGTTCAATTTTACGGTGGTGAATTATATATATATATATATATATATATATATATATATATATATATATATATATATATATATATATATGTTGTCACTACAGTATATTGAGAAAGTATATCAAGACGCTTTACATGTCTGCCAGCCGTGACATTTCCTTCCATTAATAAATAGTTTCCATTTTCAACATTCTTGTCCAGATTCAGATGCGTATGCTGCGCGAGAACGAACTAATAATCTTGATTAATTTGTCAGAGACCATTTCCATGTTATCAAATTTTGAAGAAGTTAATAGACGACGATTGATTAGTTGATTGTTTTGGCGGGACATCAGCACATAAAAGGTTATACCGTGCCTCGGAAATAGAAGTTAAAGTGATTTGTCCCGAGACGTATTTCATGAAGTAACGAAACCCTATTTGAAAGAATCACTAACGATTGGTATTGTGCTGCAAATATAATGCAGAAGAATCGTAGTCTTTTAAACTTAAATTTGTTTAAATGAAACCAATTCACTATGACCAAGTGTCTCATACATAGTGTTGGGTTGAATCGGCTCATCTGTAAGAGGGACTACTCGGGCTTTGCAGAAGACGGATCATGAGTGCAGTCCATAAAGTGAGTTGTTCAAGGAAATCGGACATCTCGCTTTAAACGTTTAACGGCCAACGTCAGTATTTATGTACTGTTGTACTTGTCAAGGTCGGGTTTTATCACCGAAATTAAACTTTAAGAGGTCAAAATATTTTCATGTAATTTTCGCGAATCGTTTCTGCATTTCTTGAAGAGCCACAAAAGTGAAATTGCTGACATAATTAAAATTTACAAAAAGTACTTAAAAGACACCTTGCACAATGTTGGAATTGTATAGGTTGTCTTTCCTTTCTAAAAGCAACATTTACTCGGGAGCAAAAAGGAGTTTTACGTATAATTTACTCAGAATAATTACCTAACAAAATGATATAATTTTATAGAGAAATCCCGTAAGTACCCCCAAAAATACACCTTTTGAGCATATTTTAAACGCAATTTTCATGCTTACACGGTCATAATAAAGTAAATCTCGTGCTTAGACCAGTTCAGTCGGTAGAGCGATCGAGATGTTTAACAGAGCTCTCCAGATCGAGACCCAAGGATCATACAATTGTTTTCGTTGCATCATTCACCTAGCAGAATAGATCCTATTCGTTTTACTTTTTTCTAGATAAACAAATTACATATGGTTTTCAGCATATTGTTTATTTATTTGTGAAAATTTCTATCGAGTATGTTTTCACATAAATTACGACTTGATGGTCTCAAACTAAGTCACAGAATGAAGTAAAACTCAAAAGTTTAGTACAGTTAGCATATAATTTATTGTACTAAGCTACAAAGTGAAAATTCAAGAGGAACTTACAATTGTGTGAATTAAATCCCAAATAATAATAAATGTTTATTAACAAGTCCAAAAGAACAGTGTTCCGAATGAATTCCAACTTTGAATATGCCGATGTACCAATTGTCTTGGCGTATCCTAATGATACAATCAAGAATGTATTTGAATGAATTCAAAATAATCACAAAGTAGTGTATTAGTCCAACACGACAATTGATGAGCTCTTTGCAATTCCAATTAATAATTTAAATAAATTATTCATTTCAAATTATATCTGAACTCAACAGTATATGATTCCACAGACTGAACTTAAACAGGAATTAATAATTTTGCTTACCGTATCCTCATATACTAGTTTCACTTGACCTTTGACAGAATAAAATGCAAGGGATGGTCACAAATTCTCTCCTTGAACAAGACAACAGTCAGGTAGGCTAGAATTCTACCCTCAGTCACAGGCAATGGTCAAGCATACAATAAATGCATAAGAGACATAAGTTTTAATCTTGTCCTTTCAAAATCGACGAGTGTGATTGTACTCGTTTATGACTTTATTTATTTTTTATTTCTGTACAAATCTGCTCTATACGAACATGTGGCACGGCCATTTATCGTGAAGTGAAGTCATATCTGATCGACACTGAATATGCACGAGAGGTGTCATATATGAATGCATAACACTTTGACTGAAATGCACATTTTGGTAGATATGACTTTAATTCACACAATGTTGAGACGCCAGGTTTACGAATTTGCTAATAATTTTCAAATATAGCTATAGAAACGTTATAAACTTCAACTTTTGAAATTTTATACGTAAGAAAAGAGATATTAGTTTGCATCGGACAATTCACTGTTTTGTCAGCCTGTGTGATTCCTCTTTTGCATAGCCTGAAATGTCTCTCTCTCTAAATTGAAAATAGCGATTGTAGAATATATTGCTCAAATACCACTCCAGTCCTTGTTAAGCAGATAAAATATTGTAGAGGTCGAACTTAATACTGAAATCAGTTTCATTGAGTTTGGCTGAAATGTTAGATGTCCTTACTGGTAAAGTTTCAAGTTCTCTTTCAAACCCCAAAATAATAAATGCAGTATATGATTTAAACACCAGTAAGACATTTTAATTTCCTTTTGCCCGAAGATAACTCCATAAGCATGCTTTCTATGCATTTCTTACATGTACATGTTTGTTTGAACGCTCTTCGGAAAAGTAATTGTGTATCTTCAGCTCAGATAAGATTTTGTTGATCGCTATCATTCAAAAAGATTTATTTTTAATTACATACTTTTAAATTAAGCAGACAAGACGAGGGACAAAACAAAATTAACATTTTTTATTTATATTTTTAAAGTCGTCTCAAAGAAGTGAAGATATTCTATTGTCAGGAAGATCTTATAACCATTTCACTTAATCCTATAACTTACAACCGGCATCCAAAACCTCTAATCGTAAACTTTCATGTAGTTACTTCCTGCAGTAACTTGGAATCTATTATTATTATTATTATTATTATTATTATTAGGTCCCCAACTTAAGGTCGTCGGTACGATGTCTGCAGGTCTGGAGCATATAGATTTGGAAGAGTGCGCCAAACGAGGAGTGCAGATTGGCTATACTCCTGGAAGCTCGACAGACTCTGTGGCCGAGTATAATGTGGCGCTTACACTGGCCGTCTGCAGGAGAATCAAAGAAGGTAAAGTACAAGCTTGTTAGCTGGAATCTCCAAAGCTCCCAGTGAATCGGTTTCAGATAGTGATAGTCTAAATAGTATATATATATATATATAGTAATAGTTTCCAGGGTCTTAGTCACTACGCGCTTATACTCAAAGTTTTATGGATACTAATATCAAGCTTGCTCCGAGTTCAACCTAATGCTGATTGTCAATGCCTAAATTAGAATAAAGTTTGAATCATGGCTTTGGGGGGGGGGGGGGATTTAATAACACGTGTCCCTCAAGCTCATGCTCCGAGTCCTATAAAACACGAGCTTGAGTATACAATTCCAAAGGTTTCATGAATAAGGACAATTTGAGCGATCTCAAGTGTATGAACCAATCATGTTTGAGTCTCTCTCTCTCTCTCTCTCTCTCTCTCTCTCTCTCTCTCTCTCTCTCTCTCTCTCCACACACACGCACATTATATATATTAGGAAACGATTGTAATCCAACTTGAATGGCCAGCCACACAGCTTTTCATACTCTGGAACAGTCTCCTTTTTATTGTTCTAGAGATAAGATGAATCTAAACGATACGTACGCTGGGAGAAAGGCGGTATAAGAGGGTACTGCCATCTGTCTTTAAAATACACGGATTTCTTAAATCTATTGTAAATCTTGTAGTCACAGAAATAGTGTCGTGTATTTAGATCTATTGTAAATACTCTGAATGACCACTGCTTGGACACGAATTCAAATGATACTGGTTTTCTTTTCATTGTATTACCCTTAATAATATAGTAATCTCGTTCTCCCTTCAGAGGTATTTTGGGATTATTTAATTTTCATTGATCTCAATCTGGAGGCGTATGTAATTTTGTTTCTTACTATGTTTTCTTTGTATATTTTAAACTCTAAGATGATGATACCTTGTTGTTTATTGTACAATCGACCATTCAAATAAATTCACTTAATTCAACAAATGTACCCACACAATCCGTTTGGAGCGTTCTTCTGCTGTCAGTCCACAGTTAACTGAAGCTTATGACGTTCAAACAGAAAAATCTGGTTTCTATGAATTGAAAATGATATTAACTTCTTAAGCAGTTTATAGAGAATAATGGCTTAAAGCAATTAAAACAGAACAGTATCAGTATCTGATTTGTATTCAATTTTTAAAGGATCTCATACTTAAATAATTAAAAGAGTGTTCTTTTATATTGTTTTATGTTTTGTATGCCCTGTCACAGTAGGTAGGTAGGAATGTGGTGGTTGGGGGACAGTTAGGTAGATAGGTAGAAAGTAGTGGTTGGGGGACAGTTTGGTAGATAGGTAGTTTCCAGTTCCGATACAATTTTATTTAGTATTGGCAAAAGTTAAAATGTTATGTTTAAAATTTTTTTACAAAAATGCCTTGATTAGGAAAGGAGCCATCACTTCGTTGAGAAGATAACTTTAGTCTGAACTCTTTTTCTGCTTGATAATTTACGTTTACAGTGGCTGCTGATAGCCACGAAAATCTTCATAGAGGTGACCTCCGTAATAATTAATTCCGTTTCTGTTATCTTTTCGCAATTTCATATTTTACTTCTTTGTTTGTATACAAGATGGCACCATAAATGCGAGAAATTGTCAGTCTTTAGCTTTTTATTTCAATTGCAAAGTTACACGATTTAGAAACTTGACTCTGTCTGTCTGTCTGTCTGTCTGTCTGTCTCTCTCTCTCTCTCTCTCTCTCTCTCTCTCTCTCTCTCTCTCTCACACACACACACACACACACACTGTGATCTAGATAAGTTCCACTGGAAACTGGAATCGCACTGGGTAACACCCCGTCTGTGGAACACCAGAAAAATGATAGCATGGCCTGGCTGTGGATTTCCATTATTTAGAACACAGAAAAGATAAAGAGAGAAAGACACTAGCATATATTAAATTGCAATAGTCGTTGTTGACAAGCTCATCTGGAACCGTATTAGTGATAATAGTGACGGTATTAAGTATAGCTACTGTAGAATAATGGTGTAATGATATACCCGTATGCCGGTATATTGCGGTTTGCCGTTCTGGCAATACATATCGCAATACGATTTTCTGTACCGCCATTTTTTCACCGTCTTGTTTTTATCTTACAAATCTGTGTATGAATCGCTATTTTTCCAATTTAATTCAAGATACATGTTTTCTTTTTCTCCTAGATACACGCTTACCACGAGACTGTAAGAGAATCTAAAACGCAATGCACAGTACCATTATTCGGTATTCGGGCAAAGTTTAAGTCGTGGTGGTGACGGTGGTGGGGTCAGTAAAGACCAGGGTATATTTCTCCAGTTAATAATTTATAAGCTTCACTTTGCATCAGATGTTTTTGTCGTGTTCCTAGTGATGCTAAATGAACAGCACTCAATCCAGACTTCACGGAATGAAACATGAAGCTGTCTTATTCAGGAATGAGTTCCTATTAATGTTGGATGAGGATCCTTTGAAATGGCGGAAAGCTCAGCAGTACAAGTTTCCACTCCTTGCACAAGTAGCCAGGAAAAGGACATGCATTCCTGCAACGTCCGTGTCAGCGAAGAGAGTCTTTAATACAGCAGGAGACACTGTTACCACAGAGGGCTGTTTTGAGTTCAGTCGTTGTCGATATGTCAATTTTCCTCAAGCAAAAAATGCACTGACTTATTTATATTAAAAAGATAGTTCAAACGTTTTGACACATTTAAAACAATGCTACTGTGAAGTTCAAATTAAACACAGACTAGAAATGGCAGTTAGAGAGTTTTATTTGCTGATAATTTTACTGCTTTCAGGTGTTTGTAGACTTCCTTCGTTTCCATGTTAATTTTATCTATTCAGTTTGAATACCATTTGAAGTCTTACAAGGTAACATCACTTAGAGATTCTGTATTTTTCAAGTAGTAAATGTTATTGTGATTATTTTATTGTTTTCTTTAAGTGCTACTGTTTTGCAATACGTGTTGCAATATGGGTTTGGTATTATGATATATTTCGCAATACGGTTTTGGGCGTATCGTTGCTGTAGAAGATTGGGTATACATCTTGTAATTTGGAAGCTTTGAGTCTAGCCTGCATTAACTCTGTTTTCAAATGTTATATGTAACCATTGATTTTTGACAACTGTTGGCGTTCTCTCTCTCGCTCTCTTATTCACTCATGTGACAGAGAAATCTCGCTGATTTCCTAACATTACTTTTCTTATCTCAGTCTGGTTGTCTCAGCCCAGTTGTCTTAGTAATGGTGTCCATGCACTAGTAACTGCTTTGGAAGGGAAGAAACCCTTAGTGTCTTCTGCTATGCCTAACGGAGTTGTTTTAAAATGAAACAACAACAACAACAGAGGCGTAACAAATAGACTATAACTCATAAAGCAACTTAAGATCTCTCTACCATTGATCCATTGATAACATATCATGAAAACATTCTGAAAGACAGAGAGACACGCACGAAGTCTTGCTGTGTAGTAGAACTCATCAATGAAAGTGCATGATACAACCTAGAACTGCTAAAGCCATTAGTGCTGATCACAATACATGTAAACTATATGAATCCTAACTTGTATCCCAACACATCAGCTTTATTTAACACTTTATGGTTCAAGAATACGTGCACTTAGGGGTACGGGGAGGGAGTGAAGAACACAGAAACAACAAAGTGCGGAGATATCTCTTTGAAGCATGATTA
>JAECUM010051533.1:0-16685 GCA_016617855.1 Megalonaias nervosa | reverse complement strand
ATGTGTGGGATTCTTTGTTAACCACACTGAAACAGCAATGTGAAGCCAAAGAAGACGATCGCTTGAGACTTTCCATTCATCACGATAGTTTGAAGTCCCCCGTTTAGTGGGACGAACGTATGTTGACAAGAACGACACGACAGAATGGAAAAGAGCCTGGGAAACTATTCGACAATCTGACCGAGCCAAACAACGAAGAGAAGCAGAATTCCTGTTACAGCAAGCGGGGATATCCAAAGACAGAAGCTGTGGCATTCCTGAAATGCAAAAATTGCAAGACATCTTGACTCCACGCTACACCTTGAAAGTGCACCCTCAAGAAGTGCGTGAACCTCTGTTGTTTTGAGGCAAAGATTTCAAAGACGGAAAATACATTCACGTCTATCATCACGATGAACATTTCGATGCCATTACTAGTATCAACGGATTCCTGGCATACAGTTATTATTGTGAGAAATGTGACTATGGCTATAACAATCGAGAGCATCACAAGCATTGTGGATCGAAATGTGAGGGATGTTTGGCCTCTAAATCCTGTCTGGACGAAGGACAACCACGAGTGCATTGCCCATTTTGTCAGCGCACGTTTGTCAGCCCAACTTGTTACCAACAACATTTGAAGACGCAAGGTTCACAGCAGAAATGTGCTTGTCAACTCATGAGATTGTGCCCTACTTGTGGACAAGGCATACGTACCAACACTGCCAAGACTCACGTATGATCAGGAAAGAAGCGATGTCACATTTGTCGCCAAATCGATGACTGGGAACACAAATGCTACATTCAAAAATACCATTCCAAACATGAAGAGGAAGAAGATGACCAGAAGAAAGGCAATTTCATCTTTTTCGATTTCGAATGCATTCAAGAGACCGGCATTCACATTCCTAATTTCTGCTTGGCTCATCGAGCGTGTGAGAAGTGCATTCAAGAGCCTATCTTTACTCATTGCCCTCATTGCAGCAAGATTCCTGGAGGACGTGAAAAAAAACTTTCGAGGACCAAACGCGCTGACCAATTTCGCCCAATGGATTTTAGACCCTGTCGACGAGACATGGAGCCAAGAGGACATCGACCATTACGGAGATTGTCATCGCCATGCCACGGTGATGGCTCACAATTTCTCGGGATATGATGGACAGTGTCTTTTGAGATACTATACGAAACAAAGTACCGAACGTCCTAAAGTGACTTTGAATGGAGCCAAATCATTTCCATGCAAGTGGGATAGTGCAGTTTAAAGATTCGATGAGTTACTTGGCCATGCCTTTGAGCCGCATGCCTAAAATGTTTGGAATGACAGAAATGGCCAAGGGCTATTTTCCGCATTTTTTCAAAACCGAAGCCAATCAACACGTCATTCTACCTCATTTGCCTGAGGCTCACTACTACGACCCCGACAACATGCGTACCGAACAACGAGAAGGTTTCTACGCTTGGTACCAAACTCACGCCTCGGACCCCTTTGACTTTCAGGAAGAAATGTTAAAATATTGTAGTTCCGACGTGGACATTTTACGACGTTGCTGTGGGAAATTTCGAGAACTGTTCATGGAGCACGGAGGGATCGATCATTTGAAAGAAGCCTTTACCATTGCTAAAGCATATTCCTTGGTATACCGCCAACGATTCATGCACGAAAACACCCTAGCTGTCATAAGTCCTCAAACGACGAACTTTGTCAAACGCCAATATTCGGTCAAAGCCCTACGCTGGTTACATTACTTGTGCGACAAGGAAGACAAATGGATCCAACATGCCCGCAAGGGAGGAGGCAAAAAACCATCGTAAGGTACTCAGTGGATGGCTTGTACTTAGAAAACACTCAGATCGTGTACGAGTTTAACGTGTGCTTATTTCACGGCTGTCCCATCTGTTACCCTCAACGTGACACTAAAAATCAGTTTTTACAACGGACCATAAAAGACTTGTACCAGGCCACTTGTCAGCGGCAATTGAAGTTAGAACAGCAAGGATACCAAGTGGTAGAAATGTTGGAACACGAGTACGATCACCGTTTGAAAACCGATCCCGAGTGTAAGCGCATCGGGGAAAGTTACAAGCTGGTGGACCCTCTGAACACGCAGGACAGCTTGTACGGAGACGGACGAATGCCACCTTTTTGCTGTACCAAGCCGACGAGGAGAAAGGAGAAGAAATCATATACTTGGACGTGTGTTCGCTGTATCCTTACGTGTGCAAATATTGTCACTTTCCCGCAGGGCACCCGCAATTGCTGACGGAACACATCGACGTGGACAACATTCGACAATACGAAGGATTGATTAAGAGCAAAGTCTTGCCTCCCACGAACTTGTACCATCCCATTTTACCACACCATTGCCAAGGAAAACTGATGTTTCCTTTGTGTCGTACTTGTGCCGAAACGTGCAAACAAGACCGACCTTGTCATCACACCCAAGAAGAACGCGCCTTGACGGGAACGTGGGTCAGCGTGGAATTGTTTAAAGTTCTGGACCTGGGATGTCAACTGTTAGAAGTGTACGAAATTTATCACTTTCCCAAGACAGAAAAATACCACAAGGGCGACGAGACTCAAAAAGGCATTTTCGCAGAATACGTGAATGCCTTTTCGAAACTGAAACAAGAAGCCAGTGGCTATCCTTCCTGGTGCCAGACTTCCGAAGGCCAAAAGAAATTCAAAGAGAAATACTGGGAGCAGGAAGGCATCACTTTAGACCACGTGGAGAAAAACGAAGGAAGGCGATCGTTTGCCAAAGTGATGTTAAATTGCTTGTGAGGTAAAGTGGCACAACGACCGTGTTTACCCAAGACTTCCAGATGATTCACGACAAAACCAAATACATGAAACACGTGGACGTCGTTCGTGAGGACTTGATCTTAGTCAATTACGAAGAAGAACTGGACTTTGTAGAAGCCGACGAATTTGGAAATGTCATCATTGCGGCTTACGTGACAGTCCATGCTCGCTTAAAACTGTACGAAGCTTTAGAACTGTTAGGAGATCGTGTGCTGTATTTTGACACGGATAGTTGCATCTACATCGATCGACTAGGTCAACCTCGCCCTGACATCGAAGGAGACCGTTTAGGAGCCTGGACGGACGAGCACCCTGACGACAAGATTCTAAGTTTTGCAAGTGGCGGTCCCAAAAATTACGGCTACGAATACCGTGAACCTCAAGGAAAAGTGGACACGGAGTGTAAAGTGAAAGGATTGACTCTCAATTATCGCATCAGTCAAGTGGTGAACTTTGGCGTCTTGAAAGGAGCCTTGCAGTCTGGACAGGATGGAAATTTTAGAGTGACCACCTACGAACCGCACAAGACTGTACATTTACCTACACACCAAATTGTCAGTCGTCCCTTGGAAAAAGTGTATCAAATCGTGTACCAGAAGCGAGTACGGCTTCCCAATCACTTCACTTTACCGTACGGACACGGTGATATTGGTCAGCATATAAAAAGGGAAAACGTCCAAGACTGATAGTTTATTGGAACTACCAATACCAAGCGAGAAAGATGAATCCTTTCAAACAGTTAGTATCGAGCGTAAGACTCAAGTCCAACGAGAAACTCGAGTACGATGCTGTGCCTTGCGATGGCAGGTATACCGTACGCTATGACCTCAGCGATTCAGTACCACATCATGGGAACTTTGCTACGACTACCACTATACCTACCATGGAAAGTGATGTTGTCCGTGTCAAACCTGACGGATGCGAAAGGGATGCCGCTCGTCATCGTACACCTTTTCACTTTACTGGTTTTCATGGTGGATGTCATCATGAAACCATGCGACTACCACCCTACGGATGTCATCCAAAACTGAGCAAACTCCTGCATATTTCACCGTACCCTCATCGAAATGAACCCTTAAAAGACAAATTTTCGTTCCCAGTGCGTTTGCCTGAATACTGCGACTTTGAAAGCCGATTCCAAACTTTCCGAGTAAAATTGCCAAAATATCTGCGAGGACCTACCCCCGTAGAATTGGTCAGAGCCGGATTTGTCTACTTGGGAGAAGGAGATAAAGTCAGGTGCTTCAGTTGCGGTGTGTCACTTCACGGTGGGCACAGAAAGATTCCGCTTACCTGGAACATGCTTGATGGTCTCCGGATTGTCACTACCTACATTTAGTGGGACCTCGTCATTGAAGTTACATACCATGTCGTTTAAGAAAAGAGCTTGGCTAGGAGTCAAACGTTGGACAACACCTAGACAAGCATTTAAGCCCCATTTAAAAAATAATATTCAAAGATTACCAAACATTCCAAGAGAAGATCTACAAGAAAATTTGGCAGGGACTTGTCAGAGCAAAATCTCAATTGGAGACTGAGGAACTTTTATGTCGAGAAATTCACAAGAGGAAATTGACAGAAGTTAACAAACAAGTCAGATTTCTCTGGATCAAGTGTGCGTTCTTCCAAATATTCCGCTTTAAACCATTTACATTAGAAGATTTTAATGTCATTCTTGACCGTTTCCGGGAATGGCAGTGGCCTGAAATTACTCACTACATCCGTCCCGATCGCTCTAGGAGAAGTGTTTGACTGACATGGTCATGGATACTTTACAAGAGAACATTCGTGGTTTGCCTGTGGAGTTGAGAGAACGCATTTACCGTGAGTTGTCAAAATACAAGTGAAGCGCAAAGAAAAATTGCATCCGTTACGTCACCGATGTTTAAACCACTGGTACCTGAATGCTATAAGAGGAATGATTCTGATGAAAGTGTTCCAGTGGTCAGACATTGATGAATCGCGTGAAATTCATAAAGTTTTCGATGCCACTCATTCAGCTTACAAGGTGATTCATTATACACCGAATTCCAAAAGACGAGTTAGAGGATTACCAAAATCTTTTACACAACGTAAACTTAGTTCAAGAGGAAACTTCTGTACGACGTGTGGAATGTGAGTTAGTGACTAAACAGTTTTGGTACGGTACTAAAATAAAACCGATGCTGTTCAAAAAGTACACTTATTACCTTACACCAAAGAGGTATAAAAACGGACTATCATCCCACGACCTTTATCATTCGTGATACAACAAATTCCGTGGAAGAAAATCAATGACAATATTCAAACGGTGGAGGATTACGATCGCATTTTAATAGAACTGTGTCCATTGAATTGGGGCTGACGTGTAGTGTGTGTCTTAGTGACTTTCTTTCTGGGATTTCTTTTACCGGCCGATTCCTTGAGGACTCTTTACGAACAGTACATACCAACCAAAACATGAAAGTGGTCCCTTTAAATGTATACGAAAAACTCATTCTGTTAAAAGCTTTGCACTTTCATCTCGATACTTCTCGACCTCTACAGGAAAACAAGATTCATCAACTTTTAGGTACTGAAGATGTGTACGATGATGTTTGTGTAGCTTGTGACTTACACCTCATTGGAAAGATGTACGTGACTGGAAAAGTTGGGGTTTTGAGGCTTGTACAAAAGAAGTGGCACACTATGCCCAAGATTAGTCATCCTGACTTTAAACGTTCAGTGAAAAAAGTAACTTTTAAACCTGTGTTAGTGACAGTGCCAGAAGAAGAAGAACCACTCTCTTCAGGACAGGACTGGACCGTCATCGACATCCCCGAAAAGCCATTTCAGGAGGACCCCTGTGTGACTGTGCCAAGGAGTGTAGAGACTCTAAGAAAATTACACACTGTCCCTACGATACCACATTTTGATCACCAAAAATGTTGTACAGAGACTTGTTTATATTCCACCATGATCGTTTTAATGTGTCTTGTCTGTCTTTGTGTCAAAAGTAACATTCCTTACAGTACTATGGCTGTCTCTACTGTCTCTGTTCCCTCTTCCTCCACTTTCAAAGTCATTGACGAACACTTAGATCTAACCAGTTGGGAGGCCTTGTATCTTCGTCATCCCTTTAACATGCTCATTGCTGGACCTAGCGGTTCAGGCAAAAACGAATTTGTCAAACGTTTGATCGAACATAAACATCATTTGATCGATCGTCCACCTCACCGAATCGTGTGGTGTTACAAAGAGTGGCAATCGGCGTGCAGCCTTCTGCGAGAAAGTCAAGGCGATTCCATCGTCTTTGTGGAAGGCATTCCTGGCGAAGACGACGGGATCGTCTCTGACTCTAGTCAAACCCATCTGGTCATCTTTGACGACATGTTAGGAGAAGACGAAGAAGAAATTAAACCGTGGTTTACGCGCAAAGGGCATCATCGTAATGCCAGTGTCATTTACATCATCCAAAATTTGTTTCAACAAAGTAAAGCCCATCGCACCATCAGTCTCAATGCTCATTACGTGGTCTTGTTTAAAAGCCCTAGAGATAAATCGTAAGTGCAAGTCTTAGCCGAACAGTTAGGAACGCCTTGGCTGACTCATGCGTACGACGATGCCACTCAAACCCCAAACGCTTATTTACTCGTGGATTTAAAACCCACCACCCCCGAGTATTTGCGATTTCGTACCCATCTGTTTCGCCACTGGTGCCAAGGCGAAGGGCCTGTCGTGTACACGTCCCCGTCGTCGACTTAACAACAACAACAACCAAAAAGGTCTATAAAAACCTCGGTCACTTGGGTCTGTCTCACACAGTGTCAACATGACATCCCTTCAGTCTCATCTTCCCGTCAAATTGATTCGTGCCTTGTACGGTATCAGTCGCGAAATAAATCCACAAATACGTGCTCGTGTCTTAGAAGCTAGTCTCAAAGAAGTCTTACGATAGTTTACGGTGACAACACGTCAATTACTGCAAGGCATCATTCACATTCCACATCAAACCAAACGCTTTTTTGAAAGAAACAAAGTAGCCTTGACGCAACTGGTCAATCCTCGCATCGACACTCAAACCAAAAAGCAAATCATTTTGAAACCTGGAGGTAGCGGTTCTCTAGGAGGTGTCATCACTCGTTCCCTCTTAAAATGGGATCCTAACGCTCCCAAAGTCCTCCCCAAGAAACAAACCACACCTCCAAGATGTACCAAGAAGAAAACAAAAAAGAGTAACGGTGTCAAGACCAGGTCACAGCCTCAGAAGAAGAAAAAGAAAAGCCCACAGAAAACAGCTTTTACCCGCAAGAGAGGTACTGCCGCCAGGACGCAACCTTACATTCGCACACCACGACCTGCCGCATCGGTGACCGCGTCTCCAGTAGCCTCATTTTCTTCCACCTCTCTGTTGCTGGTGATGCCTGCCAAACCCGATTTGACACGTGTCTTTCCTAATTTGATGAAAACTTGGAAACCCACGTCTCAAAAACTTCTCCTCCAGTGGTGACACCCTCTTCTTCTTTAGCGGCAATGGCCGCTGCTCACAAAGTACCTGCCCCCAAAATCAAAGTCCAAGAAAGACCGGGTGTGTTAGAGAGTTTACTGGATTTTTCCAAGCAAGAACTGTCCCGATTGAGTCAGTTGCGAACCCCTCCACGACGTATGATGCCTGCCATGAAAATGATACGGCGAACCGACAATCAGTGGCGACGCATTCCAGTATAAAAAAGACCTGCGGTAAAAGATAGGGATCAGTGTTTTTGTGCTCCTGAACGCCCAAAGATGTCACCTCAAAGACGTGTACACCGTCACCATCGTCGTTCTTCCGTCCAAAAAGGAAAAGGAAAAAGAAAAGGACTGCCTCCTTGTTTAGCCAAACATTGGGACATGTCCGTCCTGTCCAAAGCTCCTGCATCCATGCGAAAAAATCTCATTCAAACCGCCTCCAAAGATGTCATCGATACCGTGAGTGAATGTTGTCCGAATGTCTTGAAAGGCACGATACCTTTGTCTAAACATCAGAAAGAATGATTAGCCAAACATCGACACGTTCTTCGCTAAATGGTACAAAAGAAAATACCCATTCGTCAAAAGAAAAAGATGTTGGTGCAACGCGGAGGAATTTTACCCCTGTTAGGACCCTTGCTGGGAACAATAGGAGGACCCTGCTGAAAGGAGTATTGGGAACAATGGGAAGAATCCTGGAATAAAGATAAAAGGGCCAAGAAGTTAAAAGGGACCTCTGGAATGAAAAAACCTCAGACGTAACCATTGAAATCCGATGGAAGGACGAAAACTGACTTTAGTACCTTACAAACTATGGATGGAATACCATCGTTGGCAAGAACAATGGCTCCCACATTTACCTCCCAATCCTCATTTGACTGAGATGTCCCAGTTACAACACGAATTGCAATCACTGATGGATCTCAGCTATTTGTCAGAAACGGAAAAATCGCAACGGTACGGTCAACTGTTGCAACGACTACAGCTCTTTCACCAGAAACCTTTAGATGAAACAGTTCTGCCCACTCTGAAAGATTTTAAGACCATGATGAAAAGTCCACCACTTCCCTCACCACCACCCCCAGCGGTCAAGACAGACGCAACCCCACGGATGCCTGAGGAAGAAGAGACACGAGAAGTCTTTCAAACACAGTCAGCAGCTCCCATCCCATGTAGGATTGCAGCGTCCTTGTTGACCCCTTACCCTAAACCCCAACGAGAAGAACTTAAAGCTTGGGTTAAAAAGATGATGCCCACTCCTCCTTCGACAAAAGTCAAAAAGAAAGAAGGGAAACCAGAAGTGAGAAAAGAAAAGAAGACCAAAGCCATCGCATTACCACCACCAACACCACCACTACCCTCGACTGCTACTCCTGTGGCAAATCGGACACGTAAAGCCGTTTTTAAACCACCCCCTCACACCCTCCAAAGTTGTATCAGTGAAGAGTTAATCACTTATTTAAAAAATGGAGAAAGTGTTAGGCAGCATTTACTACGATCCTTCCCGTCCTGCAGGTTACGAAGGAGCTCAGAAATTGTATCGTGCTGCCAAAACTCGACTGAAAAGTGTCTGTTTACCTCAAGTGCAACGATGGTTACAAGAACAAGCCACGTACGCCTTACACAAACCCATTCGACGAAAATTGTCCAGAAGTCGCACCCGAGTGGAGGGTATCGATCATCAATGGCAAGCTGATTTAGCCGATGTCTCTCATTTGGCCACCTACAATTGTGGCTACAAATATTTGTTTTGTGTCATCGACGCCTTTCCAAATTTGCTTGGGTCGTGCCATTGACTTCCAAATCGAGCAGTGAGTTAGGGCGAGCCCTCCAACTGGTATTGAAACAAAGAGGGCGTCACCCTCTTCTATGGCAAACCGACAAAGGCACCGAATTTCTAAACCAAGCTTTCCAAAAAGAATTGAAGAAACATGACATTCATTTTTACACCACCGACAATCCCGAAACCAAAGCCAGCATCGTGGAAAGTTTTCAACGTACCTTGAAAGAACGCATGTGGAAATATTTTACACATCAACACATTCCCACGTACATCGGCATCTTGCCGCACCTAGTCCAAGCGTCCAGCCAATCTTACCATCGGAGCATCGGACGTGCCCCACAAGAAGTGACTCCCGACAACGAAATGACCGTCTTCGGGCGCCTGTTTAGTACATCCCCGACGGAGACTGCCCCAAGAAAGGTGGAGTGTTGGCAGCAGGAGATTGGGTGCGCATTAGCAATCCCAAACGAACTTTCGACAAAGGTTATTTATCCAACTGGACCACCAAATTGTTTCGTGTCACTGAACGACTGCGTGGCCGTTAACCTCCAGTCTATAAACTGGAAGACATGAACGGGAAAGTGTTAAAAGGAATGTTTTACTTGTCCGAGTTACAACGTGTAACCAAAAAAGAAGACAACGTGTACGAGATCGAAAGCATTCTCGATCGAAGAACTCGTAAAGTGGGAAAACGACATGTCAAACAAGTCAAAGTATGTTGGAAAGGATATCCTCCCAGTTTTGACTCTTGGATCGACGCTTCGCAAATCATCGACTATAAAAAGAAGTGACCATCATGCCCTTCAACACAGTCTCAGCTACCGCAGTGACCACTCCTTCCCCAAGTTCTTCTCTGCAAGATCTACAAGAGCAACCCTTTTGGGTGTGGTGTGGAGAACGTGTGCCTAAAACGCAAATCGTCTTTTTCTGCCAAATCTTTGTGGTGTATTGTGTCATCGGTGCTGCCATTGCCAATTTGAGTTTGCAACAAGGAGACAAATAATTGTGGACCATTTTACTTAGCAGTTTCATCGGTTACCTTCTTCCCGATCGTCCTTGGAATATTCCTCTAACGGGAACAACAACGGGAGCCTTGCGTCTAACGTCAGTCCCCCTTCCAACAGTCACCATTCTAACAATAACTCTCTTTTAGACACTCCTCTGACTTCCAGTGACTCCTCTGACTTCCAGTGACCCCTCGGACACTAGAACTCTGGAATTATGAACAACCAATTTTACTTAACGTTACCCAGTGACAGTTCTATGGAGGTGTTTCCCAATAGCACCTTATGCTGTCAAAGTTTCAGAGGACAAAGTATTGGCCATTACATTTTGTCCTGAATTGTATGCGATTTTGGGTGGAGACCACAAGTTGATCAAGATTAGAAACGAAATACCAGCCCTTACCAGCAACTCGGATGTTGCGAAATATTTTCGATCCCCTGTAGAAATGAACCAAGGCCTGAATTTGATCTTTGTGTACTCCGATGTGGTGGAGTACGACGTGGTGGAACACACCTCCGTACCGTTACTGCGTGTCATTCCTTTCAAAGTGGATTCTGCCACGAACGCTGACGAGGAAAGTGGAAACACCTATCACGTTCACCGCGAATTTGTACATCTCATTATTTGCCCGTCAGTAAGTTGTATTTCGACACTGTCAACATTACTATAAAAGGAGATCTGGGACAAAATATTCCATTCACCAAAGGGAAAGTCACAGTGAAACTCCATTTTCGAAAACGATTACTCTAACCCCTTTGTCAGTCATGTATCCTGTGTACCAAGGAGTTGCTCGACAGCGAGGACATGGTTTAGGAGATATGCTTAAATCAGCCTTTCCTTCGGTGACTCCAATTTTGAAACCGATGGTGACACTGGGATTGCACGCCTTGAATGATGCCGCGTTGACGCAAGGTAAAGAATTTCTCCAAAATGTCATCATTCACAAACAAAATCCCAAAGAAGCTTTCTTGAGAGCAGGTAAAAATGCCTTATTTCAAACGGGCAAAGACATTTTGGGGCGACGAGAAACTCCTATAAATGCCCCGTATGCTGTCGAGTCAGGCATTCCTACTTCCCTGACGCCACAGCAAGGACAAGGCAGAAAGAGAAGACGAAGGCACCCCTTCAGAGGACTTCACACCCGTAGAGCTAGAAAGACTAAGAAAAGAAAAACCGTCCGAGACTTAGACGTTTTTGATTATTAAAAAAATCACAAAGAGAAAATGATGCACCGAGAGTCTTACACCTGTTCCAATTCGGAACTGGATCTGTTTGCCATGCCACCCACCATGATGACGATGCAAGAATCCAAATGGGTCGAATTTCATCCCCTCTCCTCTTTGACGGATTCAGCTCCCATCGAGTTTGAAATCAAAGGAGAGCCCGAAGATTTCATCAGTCTAAATAGCAGTTACTTGTACCTGAAACTGAAAGTAATCAAAACGGACAACACCAATCCGGGAGCTGATGCCAGAGTAGCTCCCTTCAACAATTTCATGCATTCCTTGTTCAGCGAAGTGGATTTGTACTTGAATAACAAACTGATCAGCAGTAGCATGGATATTTAACCTTACCAAGCGTACTTGAAAAATCTCTTGACATACGGAAAAGAGGCCAAGAACACTCATCTGGATGCTTGCGTGTTATGGAAACCTGACACAGCAGGTGAGAACATGTTGCACGACACAGTCTGACAGCAGATGACAATCCTCACAATGTGGGCTTAAATGACGTCGAAAGAAAATCCTGCAAAGTCGTAGTTTAGAACTGACGGATCGTATGCATTTGGACATTTGGTTACAAGACAAGTATTTGCTCAATGGAATGGATATTCGCCTGAGTCTAAATCGCATTTGATGGCTCATGCCAACGAGTACTAAAGGATCATCGAAGAAGCCAGACTTTATGTGCGTCGCGTAGAAGTGTTACCAAATGCGGGAAACGACATCAGTCACACGTTGAGCAGAACGACCGCCAAGTATCCGATACGACGCGTAGAAGTGAAAACGTTCACCATTGCTGCTGGACTCCGATCCAAGATCGAAGATCATCTGTTCCAAGGACAGTTACCCAAAAGTTTAATCATTGGTATCCTCAGTAATGCAGCCCTCAACGGAGCCCACTATCAAAATCCTTTCCAGTTTAAGCACTACAGAGTGTCCAAGATCGAAGTCAGTCGCGATGGCAAGACTTTGTGCACCAGACCCTTCGAACCTAACTTTGCCATGAAGAAATACTTGAGATCGTACTTGTCCCTGTACAAAGCTACCGGACAACTAGGAACCAACACCAGTCACGGTATTTCGTACTAACATTATGTAGGAGGTTACACTTTGTGGGCCTTTGATTTCACTCCAGACCAAGGCAGCGACGAGGGACATTTCCACCCTATAAAATCCGGTCAACTGCGTGTGGAACTTCAGTTGGCAGAAGCTCTCACCGAGACGGTAAAGGTCGTCCTGTATGCCGAATTCAATAATGCCACAGAAATCAACAGTTTGAGAGAAATCATTCTAGACTATTAGAAACTATGGAAGACACTTATCTCTCTTTGAACGGTAGAGAATCTTTGGAAATGGAATGGGGGGAGGGATCCCGTGAAAGGAGAACCCGAAGACAAAGACGAAGAGGACGTAGTGGTCACGTCCAGATGGCCAGAACAAGAACAACATTTAGTGTCCTGCTTTGTCAAACACCTGGCGGATAAAATTACGGAATTAACCAAGAAAGATTGCTATGGATGTCAAAACGATCATCCCAGTCAAATTCAACACGATAAATATATGATGATGAGTCAAGAAAAAAAATTGGACGAGTATCTGGACGATGCTTGGAGTCTCATCTCGGAAGAAGCAGTGTTGCATGAGTGGTATAAAGGCTTCCGTGATCATTCCTGCCCTCCATTATCTACTCTGGAGATCTATCGCATCGAAGCTCTGTTAGCCCAGAGTGAAGAGACGAAACAAAGAAACGGTTACTTGACAGAGATTTTCAATCAAAAAGTCAGAATTTAATTAATGACTTATCATTACCTGTGAAGAAAAAAAAAACAACAAAAAAACCCCCCCAAAAAACAAAACAAAAACAAAAACAAGAAAAATGGATACCTGGGAACTTTATTTTGAACAACAGTTCGTATACTGCTTCTTGGAATCCTGTCGTGTGCGCTAAAGATGAACTACCTCACCGCAAACCTCAAGACCATCAAGCTTATGTCATCAACACGGACGACAGTCATCTCCCAGGAACCCACTGGGTCGCCGTCTACTTCCCTAAAGAGGACTGTGTGGAGTATTTTGATTCGTATGGATTACCCTCTTTGGAAGACGACATCATCGACTTTATGAGATGAAATGCCCAGACGACACTATTCAATAATGTGAAATTATAAGGCACAGATCCCATGGTGTGTGGACAATATTCTGTGTATCTTCTTCATCAACGCAGTCTGGGATATCCTTTAGAACATTTAGTGACTTATTTTGATAGTAACTCTTCTAGAAACGATGAGAAAGTAGATCGATGGTTTTGTGACCATTATGGCTATCTTTTGTCTTTAGCTAGGAAGCGTAGTGTACATCAATGGCCTCATGACTTCCATTAGTGGAAATCTAACTTGACTTCACAACGTTGTCAACCTTGTCAAAAATAATTTGTTTGATGTTTTTGTTTATTGTTAGTGGTTAGTTGTTTGTTGAATAAAACATTTTTGTGTTTTGAAAATAAAATGTGTCTCTCGTTTGTTTTCAAAAACACTGTGAATATATGCTCTTTGACTTTCTCTCTATGCCTAGCCAACTTTCTCTCTATGCCTAGCCATCATAACATTCCGACTCAACAAAAACCCAGTAGGGATGTTTTCTATCGCGTCCGGGTTTGAACCATATAAAGCAGGTCGGTCTCCAGTCTGGCCATCCATGGTTGACTCTTCCACCTATGAACATGCCTTCCAGACTAGCCAAGCTGAACGAAGCATACGTAAATTTACATCGTGTCAGGCAAAACCTGATACCGAAGCCTGAAGAGATAGAGGATGTCAGGATGTTAACAATAGCCCAAGACCTTGCAGAAGAGGTCTTCAGAGAGGAAATCGAGAAAGAGCAAGAAGAATGGACAGAGAAGTACAGACTTCAGAAGCAGCAGAGAGAACAGCAACAACAACAGCAGCAGCAGCAGCAGGAACCAGACAGAGGTTTTGTCGACTGTCGAGTAGACACCAAGGAGTTCTCCTTCTCTTTCCGCAGAAGCAAATCGTATCCTGTAGGAAAGCCTGCCATCAGACGAGGACGCAATCTTAGATAGTAAAAAGATTGCCATCACTTCCCGATAACAAAAAGATCCCTTTTCAGGGCTACCCCAACACTCTAGAAAAGACATAATAATTCAATTGCCAACAAAAATGTGTATTTATGTTTAAAAAATAGAAGTGTGTCTATAAACACTTCGTTTCTCTGTCTTATCTGATAGTGAATGTCTGTGTTTGTAAGTAAAAGAAGTCAATGTGAGTGTTTCTTTTAGGTCCGCGCGTTCCATGTGCTGGTACATTTTGGTGTCAGGGGGATGTTTACCTTCACGTCCGTGCTCCACGGATATAAAGCGGAACGCTTGTCAGCCTGGCTACCCGCGTTAACTAGTCAACATTGAATATGAGTAGCAGAATTGCCAAACTTTGAGAACTTCAGATGCACCTGGAGTATACCAGGCGCCTCCTGGATGAGGTGGCCATGGAGGCCATTGCAGAAGCAGCCCGGCTGGAAGAAGAAGAGGAAAAAAAGAAGAAAGAAGAGGAGAAGGAAAAGAAGAGAGGGATCCTGCCTCACCTCATACTAAAAACCTGTGCGTGAGGTCAAACCTGAGGTGAGGACACCTCCACAGTCAGTACCAGCACGGCAAACAGTACCAGCACCAAGACCTGTGGCTCCCCAATTGAAAACTTGAAAAAGCAACTACAACAACAACAACAACATCCTCGACTCTGGCATAGAAGACAGAGGGAAGTCTTCAGAATCCATGAAACTGAAGATTGGGGTTCTGAAGCCACTCAAGAGGTCTCTGCGCTCCCAATCACAAATGTGAATTGGGTAAATGATTGGAACAGGAGATGTGTCTGTGGTGCCTAGCCGGGAGATGTCACCATTAGCCAGGTGCATCTGAAGTTCGAAAGGAAAAACAGACCTTCTCAGGGCAAACCAGATCTCTAGAAAAGAGAGACTATTCAAGTTTCCAATTTGTGTGAATGTAGAGTAGTGTGACTATAAACACTCACTTGTTTACTGATATGTGTGTGTGTGTGTGTGTGTTTTCAGCGTTCGCATTCGTTTGTGTGGATAGTAGGTATGGTGTGTTTTTTCTTCTCTTCTCATCTGTGTGGATAGTATATATGGTGTGTTTTATGCATTCGAGTTGGATTATGTGGATAGTAGGTATGGTGTGCTTTATGCATTCGCGTTCGCTTGTGTGGATAGTATATCTGGTGTGTTTTATGCATTCGCGTTGGTTTGTGCGGATAATAGGTAAGGTGTGTTTTATACATTCGCGTTGGTTTGTGTGGATAGTATATATGGTGTGTTTTTTCTTCTCTTCTCGTCTGTGTGGATAGTATATATGGTGTGTTTTTTCTTCTCTTCTCGTTTGTGTGGATAGTATATATGGTGTGTTTTATGCATTCGCGTTGGTTTGTGTGGAGAGTATATATGGTGTGCTTTATGCATTCGCATTGGTTTGTGTGGATAGTAGGTATGGTGTGTTATATGCGTTCGCCTAGCGTTTGTGTGGATAGCATATATGGTGTGAAGTGTAAGGGATATTTTCCTTCACGTCCGTGCTTGAAGTATATAACTTATAGCGCTCGTCATTCGCGCCATTCAACACTGAATAGTCAGCCATAGCGACAAACAACCGTTTGGAGAAGATGAAGAAGTTGCAAGACATTTCTGACAACTTAAACATAATAGAACAGATGCTAGTGAAACTGGATGATAATTATTATTACCATCCCTACAGAGTGAAAATGGAGATAAACATTTTGAGAAAGTTAAAGGAAATGTTGAGGGAAATGATAAAAGAAGAAAAGGAGGAAAAGGAGAATGAAGAGGATAGAATAAGGTTGGGGGAATGGAATGAAAAAGATAGAAAAAGAAGAAGAAATGAAAAGAGGCAAAAATGAAGAGGAGGAAGCAAAAGGAAAAATAAAAGGAGGAAAAGAATGAGAGGAAAAAGAAGAAGAGTGTAGGAGAGAAATAAAGAAGTTGGTGGA
Organism: Megalonaias nervosa; assembly: GCA_016617855.1. Classification (NCBI taxonomy): domain Eukaryota; kingdom Metazoa; phylum Mollusca; class Bivalvia; order Unionida; family Unionidae; genus Megalonaias; species Megalonaias nervosa. The sequence continues at coordinate 392 of JAECUM010051533.1, read as the reverse complement.
GAAAAAGAAGAACGTAGAATACAAAGAAGAAGAAACCCAAAGGCCCATTTCAGGGCCACTTTATTGTTTCGAAAAGATTTATTCTTTCTTGCCTAAATTTTTTTTTAGTCGGTTGTATAATTTAGGTATGATAGATTGATGTTCATCAATCTATGGTTGTGTTGTATAGGTCTCTGTCACTATTTTGTATTTGTCCCTCCCTAGGGTAGCCGCGCGTATTCAGGTCAGCCACTTGCCACATTGTTGCCAGTACCGTGACGTCATCCCACCTGTTCCATTCCTATTGACCCCATAACCAATCTTGAGGCTATAGTGGCGGGACCTGTTTTTAACATTACGGTCTACGTGAGGCTATATCGCCCCTATATACTGCTTATATATATATATATATA
>JAECUM010051531.1:0-34739 GCA_016617855.1 Megalonaias nervosa | reverse complement strand
TCAATATACTGTAGATGCACAGGTCAATATACTGTAGATGAAACAGGTCCACATACTGTAGATGCACAAATATGTGCATTATTCTAAAGAATACACTTGCGTACAATTTGTACTTCTTATGAATGTTCTTTCATACATTTTCTTTTATTTAAAATCATACTTTTTCCTCCAGATTTAATATAATTGATGAAGTTTTCACTTACATTAAGAAATGTTTGGAGTTTAATACCATTTACTCGCTTATGAGTCGGTTCCAACTGTAAACTGCATGGACCCAGATCTGCCGTCACATCACGCGCCGTAGGTCAGTTTTTATCTTGTTGTCAATTAGACCCGTCGTTATCAGCGAATGTAGTTGGTAATCAATATGATTCGTTACGTTATAGTGTGTATGTTTTTGTCGCATCCTGAGTGTATTGCGGCAGTTACTAGATTTAAATGGCTGAGACAATTTCGTATTCTCTCTAGTGCCCACAATCGAAATGTACTGAGGACGTCTTGTTTTGCTTCCATCCGTCTGTCTGTATGACTGTTTGTCCCGAAACAAAAACTTGACTAAGACTTACGAAATTTCATTGGATGTGAATAGAATTTGATGCCATTTATTTATTTTTTTTTTTTTCATTTTTTCAATAGATTAATTTTGCATTTTATTGACGGGTTAATATCTTGTTAGCATGATTAAGTAACACCTACTAAATGTAGACATCTGAAATTTTATACACATATATGTGTATGTAAATATGGATAGCCTTATAAGATTTTCACTGAAGCATTTCTATTCGTAAACGTTATAAACAATATTCGGGAAGGGTGAATGTTGGATTACCCTTTCTTGTGGGCATCTTGGCTGTTTTTACAGCTGATGCATTACTAAGAAAATCGTATGCAGTCGCTTTTGCATAAACAAGGAAGAACAGTCTCTTTTATGTTAGATTTAGGAAAACATTCCTCCGATGGGTTTCCGTCTAATAACTTGACACCCCATTTGTCATCCCAATGGCCATCATGGTTAATTTAACATAAACGTGATCCTAATATAAACGACGCCACCTGTACTGAGGTGTAATTCAACAAGACTGTCATTAAAGGGACCCTAAAGTAAGTAAGGCTACCTATACTGAAGCATATTTCAGCAAGACTGCATGAAACACAGAAACCGAATATGTAATGAAATGAAGCCCCCATTATAAATGGTTCTCATCAAGCAAGAACAAATAGTAATTTAAATAAGGTATACATAATTTCAGATTATTTTAAACTATTTACTGATATCCATTAATATGCCAAGGTTATAGGAGTTACTGGAGCGTTGGGTTTGGGTGAGATAGATGAGGTGGCGGGGACAGCGTCACGTTCTTCATAGCCAGCACTCTCTTAGAGAATATAGTATATTGACACGAAGGTCATCTAAGTTTATTAAACAAAGCAAGAACCTTAACTGGTTATTTATGTTTCCGTACACATGCACTCACATACCAAAGAGTGCGTCCTGAGCTGCTTAAGAGAGTTGCAAGTTAACTTAAGTATCGACTGTGTCTCATTTTTAACATTTTTCCTAATATTTCAATATATCCAGCTTATTGGAAATTAGGAAAAGTTGTCTAGTATATAAAAAGGGACGTAGAACAAATGTTTCAAACTATCGCCCTATTTAACTCCTTTGTATTTTGTATTCAAGAAGTATTCTAAAATATGCATTTAGGTAGCATATCGCCTGGTGACGTCGCTTGGCACGTACTTGTCTAGCATTTGTCTGAAAATGCCTGTGATTAGTTATTACTTTGAATAATCGGAAATATAGACTGGATCGCTTGACCTTGGAAAGGGTGTATAAATGTTGTATATTTCCCTTATCTGATTATTTTGATTGTATCTGGGATAATTGTATTATGAAAGGAAATGATTCATTGGAATTTTTTTTAGGTTATGAGAATAGTAACAGATGGTACGAAGAGTGGGGCTCGAACACTATTATACAAGGAAACCGGGTGAGATAGCCTGTATTTTCCACGTTATAGGCATATATTAATTCGGTTGTTGTAAATGTATCATGGTTTTGCTCCAAAGTATTTGCATGATATAATTCAACCTATTGTTATTAATAATTATACCTACACCCCGCAACCATCGAATATTATTCGACCCCCTTTGTGGATAATGACATTGTAACAAAAATCATTTCTGTCTTCCACAATTCAGGAGCTGAAGACGTGCTCGATTGAAATAATAATTAATCCACCCATCCAAAATCTGAACACTTATCTGATTCTGGATAAACATAAATTTGTTTCGTATTAATATGCTGGTGATGGAGGGGGGAGGGTATCAAGTTCAGCATAAACGAAATGCAGTAGCTTAAATAACGATTTATTCATAAATCATAAATCTAACATTGGGGACTGCATATGAGGACAAGCAGATACAGATGAACACTTTCTGTTAGAATGTCAAAATTATTCAACTCTACGACTGTGTATTCTCTTTGCATGACCGTCCCGAATTGCAGTTAAGACATTGATATCCGGCAAACCTATGTACCCTGATGAAATTAATACGCAAACCTTTATAAAATTGTCAAAACATTCTTGATATTAAATATACATGTCTCAACCACACAAGTGTGATCCGTCTTTTCCTACTATTAAATAATCTCTGAGATAAGTCCATATACTAGAATTAATAATGTATATATTGATATTTGTATATGATGTATCTACTTTAAATCGGTAGACAATCATTAATTGTTAAAATTGGAATGGGGATGACCGAGTGGTCTAAAGCGTTCGTATTTATCGATCACTGTCATCCTAAATTTTTTCACGTGGGTTCGAGTCTCAGGCTCTGCCAATGTGGCTATGTGAAGAAGCTTGCAAGTAGCTTCCCGTGGGTCGGTGGTTCTTACCGGGCTTTATCCAGGTTCCTCCACCACTAGTTATACTGGCCGCCACGAATACCATATCGTGTGGTGTTAAACCTACAATAACAGAATTTCTGTGTAAATTGGAAGATAGTTTAGAACAAGCTACTGAATCCCCAAATATTGCATAATTATATGACACACATGTTCTCTTGAATAAATACTGTTCAAACAAATCCCATTAAAATGCTGGGTTAAGGAAACATTAAATTCGGAGACTGCGATGCGCTGCATGAGGTTCCTCGCAGCTGATACTCTTTCAGAATTCAGAATATCGGTACCATAAAGCTGTTTCAACCCCAGAGTTATCTAAGCCTTACTCTCAGGGCCGGCCAGATTAGATGGAAGTGGATTTTGTTTGGTTGGGGTAAGGCGCTACAGTTATAGTGTGCCAAAAACCACTGGGTAAGCACTGCTTACTCCATCGTCGCTGAGCATTATATAGTACCCGAACATATTTGAATGGATCCTAACTTCCTTCTCTATTTACCCAGTGTAATCTAATTAAAATCGAGAGATAGGAAACTAGACTATGTGTAGCGATTCAGGTATGCTTTAGCACAAGAAAGTTAAGGCAGTAAGGTTGGAGACTATCGAAGAAGATAATCAAGTTAGTTCAAAGATACCAAAACTACCGTACACGACATACTGGTTGCCATGAAATGCATGTTGGCTTAATAAATAATAATAGTTGCCATTTATATATGCGAAAGACACCAACCATGTCTACACAACTCACACCAGTCCCATATACTGGTGTTCATACTTCTAATCCCCTACCAAAGATGTTGTAATTTCACACTCCTAAATGAAGGAAACTAATATCCTAATCAACATGGTATATCACACAAGTGAGACATCCATACTAGTGCTTTGCTGCAAATAGAGTCCCTAAAAAGACTACTGAATTCAATATTGGCAATCAAACCAAAATGTTAATTGACTGAGTTGTCGTGCAATATGTATCAGAATCAATAAGTGAATTTATATTTGACTTCTGTGTGAAAATGTCTATCTTTTCTGACAAGATTAACAAGCCCAAATGGGTGATGTCCTTGATTGAAATAAATGAGCGGTGACATCACTGGAAGGTCTCGTGAAAAATACCCTAGTGATAGTTCGTGAAATTTGACTTCTAAAGATAAAACAGGTACGTTGCATGCTAAATCAGAAGATTTTTGAAATGTTGATCCAAGAACTACAACCTAGTTTGTCCAGAAAGATGGCTAAAGATATAACTGAAGACTGTAGAGAAATAAATATCTGTAGCAGGCATGTGCTACCCTCGGCCACGGTAGTAACCGGTTTTATCCGGTAACATTTGTATCATATGGGGTACATTTAAAAATGGCTATCAGGCCCTATAGGACGTGTCACATGCTTGATGAGCAAGGAAGTCAGAAACAGTTATTTGGATCTACTGTGCGTAATTGAACAGATGGTGCAGAGTACGAAATCAGTACACATATATCGTGGAATCCGGCCAGTGGCATGACTTTTTATATAGCTATATTCTGACAATTTTGTTCGCGTGGTTGTTATCCTTTCAACAATACATATGAAGAACAGAAACAGTAAATAGGACATGTGTGTTAAAGAAATTGCAAGTTTAATTTTAGAGTACTATTTGTATTAGATTTGCCTATTCGAATTTCATTACGTCTGAACAACTGAACTTATAAAATACCATATAAAATCCGCTTATTTCATGTTTGCCCATTCCTTTCTTTTTACACAGGAAGAATTTCCTATTAATCATACGTTTGCAGAAAAGCAGAGTGATCGAAGTTAAAAAAAAATTACCAGTATATTTCCAGTAAGGGCTGTTTTATCCGGTTTAATCAATTCCAATTTTCCTTCTCCATTTCAGCGTCACTCACCCTCAGCTATGACGTAATTGTTTTGAATTTCTTGTGTACGCTGTCGTCATAAAAATACGCATATTTCCATAAATGTAATGAGAACAATAGTATTGAATAATTCTATCGTGCAATCTGTAACACAATTGTAATACACTAGCTTTGAATCTTTGTGGTAAAGAGCTTGGTCACAGTTTCTACATTTGTTAAAGTTAATGGCCACTTATTATAGATTGGTAGGTGTATCCAAGTTTATTTGGGTTTCATTCAACTAAAGGCATCAACATAAAGTAAATACGTATATAGTTTACAAGCTTTAACTAATCTAAATATTTAGATTAAATTAAAAATTGCATCGTATTCCTCAAGAACAATAACAAAACTGTTTCGTTTATCCGTTACCCATTTTCGAATTTTCAGAGTCTCGACTATACGAACTCTGTTGAAAGACATATTAACAAATTTAACGATGAAATCATAATAAGATGCATATATTTGATTGCCATTTCATAAACAGTTGATGGAATAATCCATCCGTTCTTAGGAAGAGCTCTTTAGTGATAATAACTCACTTCCTTCAGTATACACCTCGGTGAAATGTTGTTTACCTAGTTTGTAGACGTTCTTCGGGGGATGTTTGAGTGTAAAATTTGCAACATTTTAAATTTGGAATCAGATTATATTTCTCCTTCTTCAATATTAAATACAAGTAACGTAGGACAAACAAAAAGCACAAGATACATTTATTTTGTGTCCTCTTTAACACGAGTTTTGTTTTCAAGTTGAACAAATGCAGTACACTATACTATTTGACAACGATTTAACGGTGAGTGAAAAGGTTATGCGAAATGCATACATTCTACTGTTTGCATCGGGTGTGCGTTCAGACCGTTTACTCCATGAGTTTACGCGTGGACCGTTCCTGAAATATTGATCTACCCACTTAAATTCGGGGGTTTTATACTCAACATACATGTACGATGCATCTTTAGCAACCACTTTAGTCTAGTTTAGCTATGAAATTATTCTGAAATGTATACAAGATTATTGCATTATAAAAGTTGCATTAAACACTTTGGACGAAAATAACTGTTTCATCTCAAATGAACCGTATCAAGTATACATCTGACAAAAACTAATTTGTACTAATGAACGTATCCATATTAGTGTTGACAACAAAACATCCTAATTACGTAATAGCACTTAATATTAACTAACGAAGTGGACGTAATCGGTGTAGAGTAAAAATCTATTTAGACATAACTTGATAGTACAAAGAACATTACGATGTAAATAAAATTAATGTAAAACAAGATCTAGGATAATTCAGAATACAGAACTGATGACACGCAGCAACTTTTATGCCATTATTTACCTATACAACACCTGAATTTTTGCAATAATGATTTTTACTTCTAGATGTAGCAAAACTAGTAAAGGAAGCATAATCCAAAAACGCATGCAAAGTATAATACATACTCGGTTTCTGTAGGACAAGCTATAATTTCACTTTCTTGTTTGGTTTGAGACGTTTCAAAGGTGTCTTTTGATTTTATGTTTCCTCTGAGATTAACAATAACATTCAAAACCGGACGTTTATTGGCAAGGCAGCAAATCACATCGTTTCTTATACACGGACCCTATCATGATAATGTATCTTTGAGTTTAAATTGGCTAGGAATTTAATTATGGTGACATTTTCTAACTTTTATTTCCAAGAAAGCATTTATTTCATATTCATTACAATTATATTTACACATTTATTAGTTTTGTGGGAAAAACTAATTCTTCATATTTGGACATAGAAGTCAATATTCAAATATGTTTCGAAACGACAGTTTTCTGCAAGGTATATTTGATGGTAATGTACCCATTACATCTACATTTTTTCATTGTGTGGTTTCATGCCATTTTTCAGCACAAGACTGTTTCCTTTTTGTGTGGTTTTAACGTCATTTTTCAGCGCATGATAGACTAAACATAGCGGTCAGTATATTTGGTGGAAGAAGAATGCGGGGAAACCCCGGGAAGAATCTCCGGTCCACGGGAAGCTGCTTGGCAGGCATTCTCACACAGCCATGTTGGTAGCGCCCGAGCCTCAAACTAAAGAATACCGAGATGATACGTGAGTGGTTTGTAAAGAGGAACATCTTTGACCACTCGGCCACCTGGGGCCCCTTTTATATACAACTAAAACTTGAAGAAGGTTTACACTATCAGAAAGAACAGAATGAACACTAAGCAGACTTGTCTGGAAGATGTGATCTTTGCTTGTTATCCTTTGATAATTGAACTTTTAGATCCGTTTTTTCGATTGAGCTATATTTATGGTCTTTTATTCTTCATATAAATATGTATGTTCTGATGAAGACATATCGTACAAAGTTTTGAGCACCTGCAATTAACTTTCCGTTAAAGTTATTGAAGTAACTGTTATGAATGAATGTGTTATTCTGTATTTCATGCTTTTTGTTCTTTTAAACCAATCAAATTACAAGACCACGGGTAACATTTATGAGCGCAACATGGGTTTTGAAGAAGTTACTCTTAACGATTGTTTTGTGGGTTTTTGTATATTTATTACTCGTCAGCTCAAACTGGAAAAGCATGTCATTGTCCTGCATTATAAAACGTTCGTGCGCTATTACTTTAAAGCACCGCGTCTTGTATTTGGTTATAAACATATTAACTGGCACCAAATGTTCGTTCCAAACCATTTCGTAGTATAAAAATATTATCAACAGGTAGCGAAAACCATTTTTATTTACAACTAAGTAAAAACAAAGAATTAATGTCAATGGAAACAAACATTATCTGTATAACGTATGAAAACTGCATTTAAGGATGTGAAAAATGGACAGCTTCTGTCTTTGCATAATATACCTTTAATGCATATTCAAACGATTAACGTATCCATATACTATCAATTACTCAATCAACCCTGGCTCATAAATAAACAAATAAATAAAGCCAAGTCCCGTAATGCACGTACAAAAAAGATAAACCTTACCAATGATTTTAAAATGTTTTGCTGTATGTTGTACCATACATGCAAAAATGTAAACCGCAACTGAACAAGAATCTAAGTATCTATGTCGGTCAAAATAAGTTGTTTCATACTATGAAATTTCTATTTCTTGTGGCGATGAAATGTATTGCTCATATATGTATCAAAATAATACTGTTACGTGAAGGCTCGTACAAAATTAACAAGAGAAACGAGTGAAGCCAACAAGCTTTGTAAATTTCAAAAAAATAATTTATTTCCCTAGAAAACAATGTAAAAACTGGAAATGGGACTTACGGTTTGTGAACATAATCCAAAATTTAATCCTAAGATTGAAAATTACAAGTCCTATCACTAAACAGTTTTAATAGAATCCGGATTCGAATCTCAATGAAATTCCTATATGCAGGCTATGACGTCAGATGATGTCTGTACTGATGGTAACAGATCCTTGAATGAATCACAGTTTATAATGTTTCCGCATAGAATTCCAGAATAAATTTCCACTGAACTTCTTTGTCCCAGAACATTTTATAAAAAAGTACACTTGTTTAGTTTTCTAGAGAATAAATGATTAAATTTCAAAAAATAGAAAAAAAACTTCAGAACAAGCCGGCAACAACAATATAAAACACCTTGTACCCTCAAGGTGTCAAGAATATGACTGACCAAATTTCACTAAGAATGAGTATAAAACCCAAATAAAACATCATTTCAGTCACGCGTGATGGGTCACGTGGTCTCTTAACATCGAACAGTGCAATAAAACAATGCCAACTGTCACGTAGCTAGAATAGCTCTAACTAAGGGCCAAAGTCTCACACTTAAAATATACAACAAAAAAAAAACTGTTTACAGTCCAGCTAACATACGGGCCGAAATGACCTTGGAAATAGCCAATCGTTATCACTCGATGTTAACAAAATCTATGAACCAAAGTGAGCTAAAAATATTGCTAATGTAATAGCTTTTACGTTCTATACAAACGTAATTTACCGAAAATAATATCGAATCCCGTTAAAATAATCATTACAATAAAATTGAATGAAACAAAATTAAAATAAAAAAGAATTTTAAAACTAACACACAAGCAATTTAATTACATATAGGTAAAAAAAATAAAGATTTATATAATAAAGCTTTCTTTTTACCATATGTAAATTATACATGAGGTGAAACAAAATTACATCAAAATTCTTACGAATTATATAAAGTGTATATGAAATAATTTTCTATGCACGGGAAAGTGCATCTGCAATCAAACTGTCTTTTCCTTTGATGTGCCTGATGTTGAGATTATACTCTTGCAAAAACAAACTCCACCTTAATAATCTTTGATTTTTATTTTTCATCTTGTCGATGAAAGTAAGGGGGTTGTGATCACTATACACAACAACCGGAGAAGGAGCTCAGCTAATGTAAACCTCAAAATGTTGTAATGCCAAAATTAAAGCTAAACATTCCTTCTTGATTGTTGAGTAATTTCTTTGGTGCTTATTTAATTTCTTAGAGAAATAGCACACTGGGTGATCAATACCATTGCTGTCTTCTTGAATCAATACTGCTCCAACCTCAACATCACTTGCATCCACAGACAATTTAAAAGACTGATTGAAATTTGGAGCTGTTAAAACTGGCGCACTTTTGAGTATTGCTTTTAACCTATCGAAAGCTTCCTGACATTTTTCGGTCCAGAGAAACTTATTTCTCTTACTTAACAAATTTGTCAGAGGTTCAGCAATATTGGAAAAATTGGAACAAAACTTTCGATAGTATCCGGCCATACCCAAAATTCGCATTAATTGCTTTTTACTGACAGGCACAGGAAAAATTAGAGCTAGCTTTAACCTTAGCATCTATAGGTTTAACTTGACCATGTCCCACAATATGTCTTAGAAAAGTTACACAAGTACGGCAAAACTCACTTTTAGATAAATTGATTGTCAAATTTGCATCAGTGAGTCTTTCAAAGAATTTCCGAATCGTGGCTAGATGTTCTTTTCAGGTGTCGTTGTAGATGATGACATCATCGATGTAAGCTTCACAATTATCTAGAGCAGAGGTAATCATATTCATCAAGCGTTGAAAGGTACTTGGGGAACCTTTCATCCCGAACGGCATTACTTTATATTGATAGAGTCCATCTGGAGTCACAAATGCCGAAATTTCCTTTGTTCTTTCCGATAGTGGAATTTGCCAAAATCCTTTTACAAGGTCAAATTTGGTGACGTACTTGGCATTTCCAATTTGATCAATACAGTCATCGATTCTTGGTAATGGAAATGAATCTGTCTTTGTCACACTGTTCACCTTCTATCAGTGCACATACGGAAAGTTTAATCCGGTTTCGGAACAGTATACACGGTGAACTCCAATCACTTTTACTGGGCTCTATGAAATCATTCTCCAGCAAATACTGAATTTCCTTTTTCAAGTATTCCTGTTTGAAAGGGTTCATCCTGTATGGGTGTTGTTTCACAGGTTTTGAATCTACAATTTCAACGTCATGAAAAATTTTGTTTGTCCTCATAGGAATATCCGGAAACAAGTGATCATTTTCGAATAATAACTGTTTAAGTTCATTCTTCTCTTGTTGATGTAAATGTAAAAGTTTCTGGTCCAGATTTTTCATAATTTACGAATTCTGAAGATTTGTTGCTCCAAGATCAACAGTGTCCAATTGAATTTCTTCACTTACCGGCATATCCTCAGTTTGTGAGACAGGTACAGCCAAATTAATTGCATGATTTACTTGGCTATCTCTTTCAATATACTAGTACTCCATTAATTTATTTAGATCAGAGTGCTATTATTATAATTTAACTCATTAATTTTTTTCTTTACTTTGTAAGGACCGTAAAATCTAATTTGAAGAAAATTTTGAAGAATGAGCAAGAGAGAATGAACTCTATTGCAGGACTCAAATGTTCTCTCAAGTAAAATTCTGTGAAACCATAATTTCACTTGTGACTTGAATTACTGGATACCTAATGGAAGCATAACTGGCTGGAAAATCCCAGTCAGAAAATTGGACCCTTCATCCGATTGCACAGATTTGGGAAGGGCAAATTGAGTAAAAAAAAAAAAAAAAAAAAAAAAAACTTTATTAAAGCTTTTACTATTATATTCCTCAAAGGAATTGCCTCTGGGAATCTTGTTGACGCACACATAATGGTCAACAAATATTGGTTGCCTGACTTGGTCTTAGGTGAGGCACCAATACAATCTACCATAATTCTGCTAAATGGTTCGTCAAATGCAGGAATAGGTTGCAGATGAGCCTTAGGTATCTTCTGATTGGGTTTTCCTACCATTTGACAAGTATGAGAAGATCAACAAAATTTACAAACATCACTTTTGATTTTTGGCCAATAAAAGTGAGCCAAGATTTTGTGATAAGTTCAATTTATCCCTAAATGACCAGCGAGAGGAGTTTCATGGGCCAGACTAAGTATTTCCAGTCTGTAAGATTTTGGAACTACAATCTGATAGTTCACTGACCATACGTCATTAGCAGGTACCTCAAGAGGTCCCCATTTTCTCATAAGAATTCCATTTTTAATGAAATAACAGACAGGTACTTCAGTAGCTTCAGTTTCACTAATGGCCCTCTGAAACAAACAGGAGATCTCAGGATCTTTTTCCTGTTCGACGACAAGTGATTGTCGTTTATCACCCTGATTAGATAAAAGAGAATGAGTATTTAAAAGAGGATCACTGTGATCAATATCTTTTGACTGATCCAAATTAGAAGTGAAGGTGACCTCATCAAAAGCCTGACCAATACATGTGTCAGTTAAAGGAATATTTTCCTTATCAAAATCATTCTCAAGAGCTTTCTCTGCCATAGCTCTGATAACTGCACAAGCTGGGTATAACTCAGGGTATTCTTTTTCAATTGGATCAACTTTCTGATCCAAAGAAGGCTTGTCAGTTACAAGTGGATTAACCACAACCTTGTCTCCAGCTAGGTCGTTGCCTAGCAACAAATGAATGCCCTGAACGGATAAAGTATACACTATATCGACTGTCTCAGGTCCTGACACTAAGTCTGATGACAAATTTACAGAATGGAAAGGAACATTAACAAAGCCGCACTCTACTTCCTGAATGAGAACACTCTCATTAGAACAGGACTTCTCAGAAAAAAGCAAAGTACCTGATAATAAAAGACTCTGAGAAGCTCCTGTATCCCTTAAAATTTTAATAGGGATAGGATTGGCCAAAACCACCCAAGAGTGATATCGAACCCTTCAACATGAATGGTTCATAATTCTCCATAATAAAATCAGACTGGGGTTTATTAGACCCAACAAATGTATTGCTTTCATTACATGACCGTGACCTTGACCTCTTAGAAATCAGAGCATTTGGGACAGGTCTATCTTGATTCTGATGCTTATATTTCAATTTGAAGCAATCAGAAATAACGTGTCCTTTTTTCATGCAGTAGGTACACGTAGGAATAGACAAGGATTTTGAATCAAGTTTATCAGAAGCTTGATTTTCAAAAGTTGTGCCAGACTGAGTTTTAGAACGAGTCGTATTGGGCTGAAACACCTTTCTACTAGTAGACTGCTGAGTGAAAGATTTGCCTTCAACAGGAACTTTATGAGTTAAGGAATACTCATCAGCAGCAAGAGCAGCATTTTCCAAGGTTTCGATCTTATGCTCTTCAAGATGATTCTTAATGTCACTAGGGACACAGTTCTTGAACTCTTCAAGTAATACAAGTTGTTCGAGACTTTCATAATCATGTTCAACTTTCTTGACTAAGCGCCATCTCTTAAATAAACTGCTCTTTTTCTCTTGGAAATTCAACATAAGTTTGTCCAGCTTCTTTTTTATAGTCTCTGAATTTTTGCCGATAAGCCTCAAGAACTAACGCATAACCCCTTAAGATGCACTCTTAACCAAATCATAGTCAGAACTTTGCTGTCCTGACAGGGATGCATAGATATTTCGGGCTTTGCCAAAAAGTACACATTGTAGTAATTGAGTCCAATGCTCCCTTGGCCATTTCAAATTTTCAGCAACATTTGCAAAATAAATAAAATATTTGTCTACTTCTTTTTCTCTAAAAGGGGGCACTAACCTGATATTTCTTGTAATGTCAAAACGTGAATTTCCATGTAAAGTGGGATCGTGGTTTTCACTTGCCAGCTCACATTCTTTCATTTTAACTTGAAATTCCCTTTCATCCTTCTCTTTTTCAAATTGTAACTCTCTCTCTCTCTCTCTCTCTCTCTCTCTCTATCTCTCTCCTTTTCTTCAAATTGTAATTGTTTATCTTTTTCCCTCTCCTGTCTCTCTCTCTCTCTATCTCTCTCTCTCTCTCTCTCTCTCTCTCTCTCTCTCTCTCTCTCTCTCTCTCTCTCTCTCTCTCCTCATTTTAAAATTGTAATTTCATTTGTTTATCATTCTCTCCTTCCTGTCTCTCTTTCTCCTTCTCTTCAAATTGCAACTGCAATTGCTTCTCTTCAAATTGCAACCGCAATTCTCTCTCTCTCTCTCTCTCTCTCTCTCTCTCTCTCTAATTGCATTTTCCTTTCTCCCTTTCCTCTTTCTGAAGCTCAAGCTTCCTTAACTCCAATTCCATCTTGTATTTCATTTTTAATTCCATTACTTTTATGTCAGAGTCTGATACTGACTTACTGACCGAAGCCAAAACACTTTTATCAAGAACATTTTTCTCTACCAAATATTGAATCAAAATGTTTTAATTTCTTGTTTCGTTAAGGAAGATTTCGCTTCAGAAAGATCGTACTTTCTAGCACGTTCAAGCAACTCATCTTTTTTCGGACTATCTAACTGCTCCTGAGTAGGACTAGAAAGAAACGTTTCTACTTTTAATTACATTGTGAATGAAAGCCTGTTGTTGTTTCTAAAGATTTCCAACAACATGTAAAATAGTACTTGGGATTTAAAAACTAGGGGAATTAAAATTTCAAAAAAAAATTCTGAAATATTTTAGCCAAAATTCAAATATTCTGGACTAGCCCCAAATTTTCTCTTGTTACGTGTAGCCTCGTACAAAATTAACAAGAGAAAAGAGTGAAGCCAATGTAAAAATTGGAAATAGGACTTACGGTTTGTGAATATAATCCAAAATTTAATCCTAAGATTGAAAATTACAAGTCCTATCACTAAACAGTTTTAATAGAATCCGGATTCGAATCTCGATGAAATTCCTATATGCAGGCTATGACGTCAGATGATGTCTGTACTGATGGTAACAGATCCTTGAATGAATCACAGTTTATAATGTTTCCGCATAGAATTCCAGAATAAATTTCCACTGAACTTCTTTGTCCCAGAACATTTTATAAAAAAGTACACTTGTTTAGTTTTCTAGAGAATAAATTATTAAATTCCAAAAAAATAGAAAAAAACTTCAGAACAAGCCGGCATCAACAATATAAAACACCTGTACCCTCAAGGTGTCAAGAATACGACTGACCAAATTTCATTAAGAATGAGTATAAAACCCAAATAAAACATCATTTCAGTCTCGCGTGATGGGTCACGTGGTCTCTTAACATCGAACAGCGCAATAAGACAATGCCAACTGTCACGTAGCTAGAATAGCCCTAACTAAGAGCCAAATTCTCACACTGAAAATATGCAAAAAAAGAAAGACTGTTTACAGTCCAGCTAACATGCGAGCCGAAATGACCTTGGAAATAGCCAATCGTTATCACTCGATGTTAACAAAATCTATGAACCAAAGTGAGCTAAAAATATCGCTAATGTAATAGCTTTTACGTTCTATACAAACTGAATTTATTGAGAAAAAAAAGTATTGGATCCCGTTAAAATAATCATTACAATAAAACTGAATGAAACAAAATTAAAATAAAAAAGAATTTTAAAACTAACACACAAGCAATTTAGTTCATATACGTAACAATATAAATGTACTTTGCTTAAACTCTAAAACGTAGACAATGACAACTTTTCAAAAACTTCAGACTCCGAACAAATACTAATTTGATGAATACTCGTTTGATAAGAGTATGGCCATAAGGGACATACAAGAATGAACAATCGGGTGACTGATGGAAGTAAGATTATCATGCAAGCTAGTTCGAAGCTACTTAATATAAAAACAATTTTTTATTTTAATTTGGGGGTTTTCTCCAAAGGAAGCAGAGATTTAATAAAAGTGATATCTTTTCTCAGAGGCACTTTGATTGCATCGCCCCCCCCCAAAAAAAAAATAAACCTTTCGAAAATTTAAGAAATTCTGAATAATGCATAGCTTTAATTATAAAATATTATAGCAAGAATATCTATAGTTAAGAAAATTAAATATCTGAATTGTCTTGAAATTGGAAATTGGCAAATATATAGCAACGCGGGTATATCTTTATTGATGGTTGCGGTGCATGTACCAAGTATTACTCTATACTAAATGGCATTGTCGTGTTTTACATGCTTAGCTTACTCTTCTGAAATGAAAACCTGGAACTGAGCACAAAACGCCCTGCAAAAATATATACATCGAAATAGTAACTATTGATAAATATATGATTATAGGAACAAACATTCTAATATTGTTATCAGTCTAACTACTTTGATGTACATGCCCATCTACCAAGAAAAGAAGTTCCTATCACGATGGAAAATTCTGATAGATGCCGAAGGTTTAAGACGGTTTAATTTGAAATATATTTATAGCTGCTGCTAAAATAAATACAGAATAAACACATGTGAGAAATAATAAACAGACTGCTTTATACATATAGCTTATATATAGGGTACATCAGATAAATTTGAAAAGGCTTTTAAAGGTTTAAACGCCTCAGGCATTGCTTTTGGTATTGGGAAGATTAGTTTTCTTTTTTCTTGTTGTGTCATCTTAGGAATGTTTAATGGTAATAGATCTTCATTCGTTTCCATTTCACGATAACCAGCTATTCCAGTTAAAATGTTCAGGTAGGTAAAATTGCTCTGTGAGTTTTGATCAATAATTGAAGAGAACATTTCAACATGAAGAGAAAAACGATCTAACATTTTAAACCATGGCATAATGGATAAAAAATGATCGACAAGCCAGTCAGACATGAACTTTGATTGCATATAACATATTTCATTCATAAAAATAGCAGAAAATACAAGCTTAATCAATGGAACAGAAGTTGTTTTATATGTCTTATAAACTAAGTTATTAATGACTTGAAGCGTTCTAACATAAGTAAAATCTTTGACATCTCGTTTTAGCTTGTGCAATCGACTAAAAAAATCCAATAATTGCACGACTGGCTGTGAAGCGGCTTGTTGAAGGGATTTCAGATAAAAAGTACTTAATGGTAACAATCTGGAACACTGCAAACGTTTCAGATACCTAAACGCTTTGAAAAGTGCATAAACATTATATGAAAAACCGTTTATTTGCCTATAGTATCGCAGGATCACCTTCAAACAATATACGTTTTCATACGTTATGTTACCTATATCGTGAAATAAAATCACTGCCAAAAACATTTCAGTTTTAAGATTAGGAAAATGTAATGAGACTTTCTGCGTTTTGAAATATTGTATAGTTTCATGTTGGTGAAAAACGTGTGCTAAGTACAAAGGGGATATTAAATGAACATTTCTGCACAACAATGCTTGCTTACCCCATTTCTTAGTGATGTATGCCAAACTTGTTTTTAATCCATTAGCAGCAGCTAGATGAACTAACGACAGTGCGGCAGATGAAGTATTACAAATATGATTGTGTGTCAAATAATCACCCTCTTTGAATTTTCTAAGAAGCAGTAACAATGTCGAGTCATAATTAGTTTTTATGTCTATATTTCGAGTAACAGGATTCCACTGTTTCGATCCATCAAACATCCGAAGATAGTAATGCTGCGAGACTGGTTTATAAAAGGAAAATTTAGCCATAGCCCCAAGCATGATGTAATCTGAAATTTTTTTATTATCGTCGGTGAATAGGAGTCCTTGGTCAATGAAGTACTCAACAAGCTCATAATTTCCCCCTTCAACAGCCCTGTGAAATATAGTATATCCTTCAGCATCATAACATTGATCCAAATACGCTGGCCTTACACCTTTTAATAACTCCTGCATTTTCACTGAATCAACAAACCAGAATGAATTGTTTATATTCAATGAAATTTGATGAAGAGGCGACTTTTCAAGCGGCAATCCACACTTAATAATCTCCGAAGAATTTGAAAGGAATATTTCCGCCATGAATGGATTGTTTCCAATTGACATGAAAGTATGTAAAGGGGAGTAACCTCTGTAGTCCAGAACGTGATGTGCTTTCATATACAATAAGAACATGCGTGTCAAATCAACATTAGATTTTTTTATCGCATCGTGCACATACTTTCTGAAGAATCTATAGTATTCAGTGTGCTCATTAATGATACGTACAAAATATAAAATTGATTGTTCAATTGGTGATAAATTAGGCAAATAATGAATCTCGCTAATGTTGCGAACTGGTTTCAGTAACATTTCATCAATCACACTGCCTTGCGGTCTTTTAATCACAAAATTATCATTAGGTAGATTATAAAATGCTTCATCTAATGGAGTCCTGTTAAAGATGTTATTTCTCATGATTAAGCGCAGAAATTCATCTTTATAGTTTAAGTAAACGTTAATCATTGATAAAAAGTATCCATTGCCAATTATAGAATGAAGAATGTTAGTATTATTGTGATCCACATGGGTAATATCTTCTGCTGAAAAGAGGTGTTCCATCACTACTGTTCTATCAGCATCCCCTGTGATACCATCAATTGAAACACTAGGCAACGGTGAAATATACATATATTGTAAAATGCTACGGTTCTGAGCGTCATACAGCTGAGGCACACGTCCAGCATTTTTGTCATGCAGCCAGACTAAATTGAATGGACGACATAAAGCAGCAAGATGAAATGCAGTTGATCCATTAGGTGTGCGAGAAAACAAATCCACATGTAAAACGTTAGAGAGGGTCTTAATCATTTCTATACCGGAGTGACATGCGGCGTGATGAATTGGCCGGTTCCCTTCTTTATCTTTTTCTTCCCAATTCAAAGCATGGAAAAGAGAACTACGTGCTAGATTATCCAACCCATATCTTGATATGAGATGCACCACAGATAAACCATCTGGACATTTTCCCTCCGAAAGCTTCTGAATCTCTAATCTACTTAATTGCATAATTTCATCATCTGTAAGGCCTCTTTGCAGACATTTTTCGGATAAGTTTGCCGAAGGATATAGAATGCTTGTAACTTCTGTTCTGTTATATATTATGGATGAAAGAAAAGGAGTCCTTCCTGCTCTATCTCGACATGATATAGCATTTTGTTCCTGAGCTGTAAGCAATTGCACGATATCAGTGAAGCCCAATCTTGATGCTGCATGCAGTGCTGTTTCGCATGATATTGTCCACCAGTCATCAAGTGGCTTCCTTTTGGGCGCTAACGTTATTATACCAAAATAATCTTTCGGAATATCAACTGTTAAATTTTCGGCCTGTAGTCTGTTTTCATTCAAACTCACCCAGTACATGCTGCCGTTGCATGGAACGCATACATCTTTCACATCCAAATTAAGAAGCTTTTGTACAATAGTTTTATGTCCATTAGATGCCGCATTGTAGAGGCAACGCTGATCGGAAAAATGGGCGCCATATTTAAAAAACACATCGAGCACATTTATGTGCCCAAACTCACAAGCAAGATGATGCGGTCTTACATTCATTTCATTCATAATGTCTGCCAGAGTTCTGTTTCTAGTGAGTAGTAGATGTGTTGTATCTACATGGCCATGCTGCGCTGCAATATCTAGTAAACCGTATCCCCAAAATGTTCGGGTCTTCGTAATCAACACGGCATCTTCTAAAGAACCAGAAATCTTGGGTAAATCTCTGCGAAATGATATATCAGCTCCAGCATCCAGTAAGGCTTGGAGTGTACCTACATTCCCTTTTCCCGCCGCAATAAAAGCCGGGGTTACATCATCCTCGTTTCGGCTATCAAATTCCTTGACAAAGTGAAGGCACAGTTCAGTGGCAAAGTAGGAATTGACTTCACTAGCCAGTTTGTGAAGCAATGATGTAGAATGGGACTTGGTGTTAAATAGTTTAGGTGGCAAAGATTTAAAGTATATGACCAGATCTTCTCTTTTTGATTCAGACACATGGACGGCAAGGTCTATAATATGTGTGTTGCTGTTATTGCTCTCTTCCTTGACAATACTGAACAAGTACTTCGCTATGAAATAATGTCCTTTCTCTTTGTCGATAAAAAATAATGTCCCCGTTTTCTTGATATCTGTCAGCCAATGATATATGGAAATGTGCGTGAAGAAAACACATTCATTTGCCGTAGTTGTCACAAAATGCATCAGGGAATGCATTTCTACATCATACATATATCTGCTAAGATTTTTGTACTCAAAGTTTATTATTCTGAAAATGTTTTCCCTTTTCATTGGTGATTTTGATGCACTTAGTATTTCCAAGACCTTTTCGGCCCACTGAAAACGGTCCTTTGTTATACCATATATACGCTCAAAATTAAGCTGATATATCTTATCCAACGAATTAGGTATATTTTCCATGCTCAAAATATCCTTCAATTTCAAGTATCTCAGAGCATGGTGAACATACAAAAAGTTTCCAGCGCTCATGCCAACTAGTTTATTAATAACATCCATCTTTTTATCGAATATCCATGCTTTGAATAATTTTTGGACAGTTGTCTCATCTTTTTCCAAATACTTGTCTATGAAATCATAAATGTCTTTTCCATTTCGGGAATCGTTTGCACTAGCCTGAATGACATGGAAATCTCCCATTTTCCTTATAATACTTGGAATATTTCTGGTTGTACAAATAAACTTAATCCAAGCGGGAAATCTGTACGCCGTCCGCTCTAAAACACTAAGTATTTCATTTTTATTAGTTTCTGTTTCTTCACATTCATCTAAACCATCAACTATTATAATCATTCTCTGTTTTGTACCAATGCTCGCCTGTATTTTTGACAATGGATAAACTATGCTCTGATCCATGCATCCAACCGGATCGTAATTACATTTTGTTGAATTCAAGTAGCTGAGAACTCCATACTCAGTTTCGAGTGCTGAGCCAAACTGGGGTATTGAATTCGCAATCATTCCCGCAAGCCTTCTAATAAACAAATCTGCTCTTTTTGTATTGAAAGCATCAAATCTGCAGATATGATATGCAAGAAGCTTAGTTCTCAGTGAGGCTCCAGGTTGAGTAGAATCAGCACACACAATGTGAGAAACCAAAGCAGACTTTCCGAAGCCCATATCTGCAACGAGCAATACACCAGTATGATAGAAGTCCTCTTTCAAAATTGCTTCAGAGATGTTCTGTAAAAGCCATTGTCTTCCAACAAGCTCCTTGTGTTCATGTATATAATGAGACATGTATAGTTCTGGTCGACGAGGATGAGAAAACTCTTCCGATAAACAACCTAAGATATATATATATATATATATATATATATATATATATATATATATATATATATATATATATATATATATATATATATATAATACAAATAAATATAGAACTTTTTTATTTATACATAATTATATGTAATAGTTTTGATCCGATGGATATATATATAATATATGGTAAGTTCAATGAAATATAACACACATTGCATAAGTACTCAAACAAAAGGAATGCAATATCGAATCGTTACCTAAGCTCCTATTCGAAATAAAATATTTGAAACATTTGCGGTATTCATACATGCAATGAATGTTATTGATTCTGCTTATACAAAAACGAAACAATTTCTGCTTTCGTTTATAGGAACCTGTCACGCACGTTTCAGATGTATGTCTGTACAATAATTGCCATATAATATTTCAAAGATTTCAGTTTTGAATACCTTTGAAAAAGCAAGCGAATCTTTTCGGCCTAATAAAGTCTTAAGTTTATCTTGTTTTCGAATTATAGAATAAAGATACAGCGAAGACTACCTGAATTATTGTGTTCGGTACGGAAATAGATTCACCACCAACTACTATTAAGCATCTGGCAAACAATTGAGAAAATAGATGAACATTACAGAGCAAACAGAAACGGTCATCATAAATTAATAAAGTTATTGAAACAATGTGTGAAACTTAACAGATAATAGTAATCATGCAAATCTTCTTGTGATATTGTTTGTCCTGGTACATGTACCACGGTTTGAGAAAATAAGAAAAAAAAAATAGATATTTAACACAGCCTCTAGTTCAATGAATGAGGCTTTTCTCCCCCTAACCTTCAATAATTGCAATCATCTAGCTCCATCTTTAACAAAGTAGATAATTATTAATTATTAATGTATGTACTCAAATTTATGAAAGATTATATATATATATATATATATATATATATATATATATAGTATATATGTTATATATATATATATATATATATATATATATATATATATATATATATATATATATGAGCGTTATTAATAGCACTG
This sequence comes from Megalonaias nervosa, assembly GCA_016617855.1. NCBI lineage: Eukaryota > Metazoa > Mollusca > Bivalvia > Unionida > Unionidae > Megalonaias > Megalonaias nervosa. The sequence continues at coordinate 13,469 of JAECUM010051531.1, read as the reverse complement.
CTGACAAAGTGCATTACGCGACATTTCATTAAGCTATCTGATAATACCTATTTTTGAAACCCAGTGTCTAAAAATTTGTCCTGTAAGTAAGCGTGTCTGAAATTAACAAAATATACAACTTATTCTTCAAACTAAAAAAGAAAACAATTCACTCTTATTAACCGATGTACTGGAATAAAAGTGGTTGGATATATTTTCTACAGGTCATTTTGAACTGAGTATATCTGTTATTGTATGACACAGACTAGTTAATTCTCACTGACCATGTTGATCCTAGTTTGAAACATTCCATACGTTGTTGTTAAGATCAGCAAAACTTGCTTATGTCATATACATGATCTACCCATGAGATATTCCTTAATAAAATATGCTGCGTAGCACATTTTGTTAAGAAATATCACTTGTAAGGTCGAATATTAAAATATATGCAGCTTAGATTTCAAACGAACGATCTAATATTGGGGTAAAATTGAAAAAATAGTGAGAAATATGATGTCTTTTCAGCTATTGCCTTATTTAGAACAGCTAAATACTTTGACCTTCAACCAATAAACCTCAACCAAACAAAATAGCTAGAGATTAGATGCATAGAAGGTTTGATAGAAAACTAGCTAGTAATCCAGACAGATCGAGAGATTTAGAGACATAGATGTATTTGTGTTAGCCCGGAAATTTTCCAGCTGCTAAAATATTTATCCTCACCCATATCAGATTCTATTCCAGTTTCTGTAAAAAGTAACGTCAGGACGAAGAACTTTAGTACAAGCAAACTGGACCATTTATATCGTCTATTCGAACTGACGGAATTTCCGATTGCTACTTCTGATCTCATATGTAGATATTCAACATCTGCTACATTTTCTTCTGTCACATTTTCAGCTTCTTGATTTAGTGATTCTCTATTTTGCTTGAACGATTCTGATAGTTTTTCAATATCCCGAACCCGCCGCTCAATATTTTGAATCATTGGCAACATATTTGTCGTTGTTTCAAATTCTTTATTGTCCTTGATATCTTGTAATTCTTTTAATAAGGACTGATTGTTCACTTCCTTGGCAATTTCATCTGCAGATATAAATTCTTCCAACATTTTGAAAATTTTGTCTCTTTCAATATCGGATAATCGCTGAGACTGCTTGTGTGCTATTCTATTTCTAACATCCTTAATTTTCTTAATCTTTTCTGAAAAAGACTTTGACATAGGAAATATTAGGCATCTTTCGATGATTCCCACATACATAGGCAGATCATTGATATCTTTTGTCTGCCAGTTTTGGCAGATACTACATGGACAATAAACTTTTCCAATCTCAAGGTAGTTATCTGGCCATTCCCATGAATGCATTTTATCCCAAAGGACTTTCATTCCCTTGCGTCTTAAGTTTTTGGAAAGATGTTTTCTCCATTCATTGCACGTGTCACACCAGCTGAAGATGAAATTAAAGCAGGATCTTATTAATTAATAATATATGTGCACATAGATATGTTAAGAAGAGTTGGAAAGTCAGGAATTTAATAATATTGTTACGAACCAATGGTCTTAAACTAAGAGACAGAAAAGAGCAAAACCCAACAAGTTTTGTAAATTTCAATAATAATTTTTTTCTCTAGAATACAAAGAGAAAATTTTAAAAAGAACAAAAAGAACTTATCGTATTGTGAACTAAATCCCAAAGAGTTCTGAAAGTTCGATTACAAGTCCAACTGTATAAAGTTCGTACTGTATTCCAGTTATTCCAAATAAGTTCTAATGTGCCAGTAGCCTGGAGTGTGGCGATGTGCTAGCGTCTTTCGATGTATCACAATAATATAATCCAAATGTTCTGTTGTGAATTCACTATAATTCCAAATTAATGTTCCAGTCGAAAAAAAATTTTTTATATGAATAATAATTTGAACAAATAAACCTACCCAAATGAAAAACGGTACACAACAACAAGACTGATTCTGCTTCAGATGTTAAGGTATGCATGACTAATTCTTAGGTAAACTAGACTATTTCCCCCTCTACCTGACCTAGCTCCAAATTACCATTTTCTGAAAATACTGTCACCTAAGGGAATTTTCCATTCTAGAACATTCTGAGATAAGAATCAAGACTATAGATTTTAACTCTAATTTAGTTACAAATGTTTACACTAATAATGATCTGAATATTTAATCCACACTAATAGAGAAATATTATTTATGTATTATGTTGTTGACAAAATAATTGTTGCTGGTCAGGTACAACATGAACTAAAGTTTTGACAAGGTCAAGTATTAAATGCAAATGTATATAACACATACTCATTAAGAAAGGACTACAAATAATACAAATTAAATATACATAACACCTCCCCACATAATGAAAAAGAAACTTTACATAAGATGAAGTCTTGTGAATCACACAAAATATACATGAAGCGGTACTCCAAGAAAGTGTATCTGTAATTAGATTATATTTTCCATGTGTCTGATGTAAATATTGTATTTCTGCAATATCAAACTCCACCTTAATGATCTCTGAATTTTGTTTTTCATCTTGCCAATGAAAATAAGGGGGTTGCAATCGCTCCATACAATAATCGGAGAAGGAGCTGAACTAATATACACTTCAAGTGTTGCAAAGCCAATATCAAAGCCAAACATTCCTTCTCGATTGTAAAATAATTTCTCTGGTGTTTATTTAATTTTTTGAAACATAACACACTGGCTGATCTAAAACATTTTTGTCTTCTTGAATCAATACCTACCAGTCCCAGCATCAAGTACATCAACAAACATTTTAATTGATTGAATGAACTTCGGAGCTGAAAGAACTGGTGCGCTCTTAAGTATGGCATTTAACTTATCAAAACAATCCTGACATTCTCAGAGCAACTAAACTTGATTTTCTTACGCAACAAATTAGTCGGTGGTTCAGCAATTATGAAAGAATTGGAGCAAAATTTACGACAATATTAATCCATACCCAAAAATCACGTCAGTTGCTTTTGACTCATAGGCCACAGGGAATTGATATATACCCTTAATTTTAACATCTGCAGGTTTAACTTGACCGTATCCCACAATATGTGCTAGAAATGCAACACAACCACTGCAAAACTCATTATTGTATAAATTAATTGTCAAATTACCATCATTGAGTCCATCAAAGAATTTCTGGATGGTTTCCAAGTTATATCTCTAAGTATCGTTGTAGATGTTGCATCATCGATGTAAGCATCTCAAGTATTTAGACGAGATGTAATCATGTTCATTAAACATTGGAAAGTACAAGGCTGACCTTTCATCCCAAACAGCAACACTTTATATCGATAAAGTCTATCTGGACTTAACGAATGCCGAAATTTCCTTTGCCCTTTCCCTGAGTGGAATTTGGCAGAATCCTTTCTAAAGGTCAAACTTAATGACATATTTTAAATTTATAATTTTGTCAATTAAGTCATCAATTTTTTTTGCAATGGAAATAAATCTGTTTTGGTCACACTGTTCACTTTTCTATGGTCGGTACAAATGCGAAAAGTATTTTATGGTTTTGAAATAAGAATACATGGTAAACTCCAGTAAAACTTTAACTTGTTTCTTTGAAATCATTTTCCAGAAAATACTGATTTTCTCTCTTCAAACATTCCTGTTTGACAGAGTTCATCCTGTACGGATGCAGTTTCACAAGTATGGAATCTACAATTTCATCGTCACGGTAAATTTCATTTGTTCTTATTAGAACATCAGAAAACAAGTGCTCATATTCAAATAATAGCTACTTTAGTTCCTACTTTCATGTGGCTGTAGATGTGAAGTTTCTGATCCAGATTAGTCAATATTTCAGAATTCCTAAGATTAGTCACACCAAAATCGTTGCAGTCCGATTTCATTCCATCACTTAAATCATCACTTGTGGGACAGGTACAACTAAACTAACTGCATGATTAACAGGTCTATCTCTATCAACATACTCCTTTAACATTAACATCCAGTATTAATGATGAAATTTAAGTCTCTTACTTTTTTCTAACTTTATAAGGGCCATACCATTTAGTCTGAAGAGGACTTTGAGGTAAGGGCAAGAGACCCAAAGCTCTGTTACCAGGCTGAAAACGCACTTCTCTATTATTTCTCTCATACCTCAATTTCATTTTTAACTTAGTCTTTTGTAAGCGACCAATTCCGTCTACCGTTATTCTACTAAATGGTTCATAACATGCAGGAATAGGTTGCAGATGAGCCTTAGGTATCTTCTGACTGGTTTTTCGTACCATTTGACAAGTGTGACAAGATCTACAGCATTTACAAACATCACTTTCAATTTTTGTCCAATAAAAGTTATTCAAGATCTTCTGATGTCTTATTGACTATTAAATGACCAGCTAAGAAGTTTCATGGGCTAGACTAATAATCTCTTGATTATGCGACTTAGGAACAACATTTTCATAACTCACGGACCACTCGTCACCATCAGGTACCTCAGGTGGTCTCTATGGACCCCATGTTTAAGAAAATAACACACAGGTACTACTGTGGTTTCAGTTTCGCTAATGGTCCTCTGAAACAAACAAAAGATCTCAGGATCTTGTTCCTGTTTGAAAATGAGTGATTATAGTTTGTCATCCTGATTAGAATAAAGAGAATGGATAGTAAAAGAAGGACCACAGTGATAAGTACCTAATTCTCCAATTGCAAGTTTTCTTATTTCTGTACTTGCATTTGTCTCTCTTCTTTCTAGTTCTTAAGCCGAAGTTTTTTTCAACTACATGTTTTATATTTTGTTTTAATTTCAATTTTATTAGTTTCCTATCACAGCCAGATAGAGACGTACTAATCGAATCTAAAGCACTTTTATTCAAACAAAATCTTTCCACCAAATATTTGACCAAAATAGTTTTACTTCTTGCTTCGTTAAAGAAATCTTCGCCTCAGAAAGATCATAATATCTCGCAAGCTGGAGCAATTCGTCCTTTTTCAAGGACTCTAACCCTTCATGGGTAGGATTTAAAATCAGTTCTCCACTTCAGATGCCATTTTGAAAGCTTGTTGGCTTCGCTATCGATTTCTCAGATATGTGAAATTAAAATATTTAGGGCCTTAAAACCTCCGAAACAAAGTCAATTCAAATTTCAATTTTTTTTTTTCTCTAATTTTTCCACATAAATTACAAGGCACCATTGTTCAGACTATCTTCACCCCCTCATTAAAACACTTAAATAATTCATCAACTAATACTTAGACATAGTTTTAGTAAGTGATATTATGCTAACATAATTATAATGAATAACCTCAGCAGCTAAATACCTATTGTTAGTTATGTCTCCACACAACCACACGCCTTTCTCCTCTATTATGAACTGAAATTATGTGATCCGTTTGTATGCTGACAAATCATCCTAAATCATATTGTTATGACACTAGGTCTTAAACTATGTAACAGAAAGAAGTGAAACTGACAATCTGAGTAAAATCAATAAATTATTTATTTCCCTACAGTACAAAATATGAAAATTCAAAATACACGTACAGTATTGTGAATTAAATCCCAAATAATCCTAAATGTCCTATCACATTTCCACAAGTATAGAATCTTCCGAAAATATAGAACGTTCCAAACGAATTTCAATAGTCTTGGATGTCCTGGTGTTCACAATTATGCAATCCAGAATGTTTTTGAATGAGTTCAGAATAGTCCCAAAGTAAGGTGTTAAAAAGTCAATAAGCACGATGGTAATTCCAGTCAATATTTTGAAATAATTCAACCATAAATTCTGATCATGGATTCCCACGAACTGACTTCAAACAGGAACGAGTCATTTGCTTATCGAATCCCTATTTATTCACATTTCAATTTACCTATGTGTGCGTCATTTCAACAGAATATTCCAGTCTAATTGTAAATAAGACTGAGCTTTGAAAGTTCCAAGTTCGTGTGTTATGCAAACATCTTAGTTACAACTTAAATCATGGATATATGTAACTATGTAAAAGTTCTATTTATAAATGACCGTTATCTTAAAGTACAATCTACAATCATGGACAAACGATAAGCACACAAAATAGATATACAACACACCTCCACTCATAAAGAAACAGAAAGATTTATACGGAAAAACGTTCTTTTACATATTTATCAAATATGTAGATGATACCATCATGATTAAATTTACATAGAAATCGTTGTTCACGACACTCGGCTTAACAGCACAAAATATACAAAAACAGCGATATAGTAATTTATACACGTGAGAGTGAATGCATCTGCAATCACATCTTTTCTTTTCACGTGTTTAATGTCAATGTTGTATTCTTGAACAATTAAGCTCCAGCTCAACACTCTCTGACTTTTGTTTCTCATTTGGTTAATGAAAGTAAAGGGATTGTGATAATTAATACAACAATAGGAGAAGAAGCTGAACAATAAATGTTTGCAAGACTATGAGCGTCAATTATACGAATCACTTTAGGCATATGTTTATCGTTGAGCTAAATAGATAACATCGGTGTTTTTACGTCGACCTCATGAAAATATTCTTGCGGGATAGATTTGATTTTAAAAGCATCAGATCAGCGTACATGCACAGATTATTTTCAACTGCATCTAAATTATTAGTGGTAAGTGCTTCATCGATTGTGGAAAAGCAATGAATAGGGGACGACAAAGGTGTCAGTTTTGCTTCTCGTGGAATATTTGCCAGTCAGCGCTTTCTTTAAATACGTGAGAGCTGCATAACACGGTAGATCATCAGATCCCATATTGACCATCTTAACATCATATTTGATAGCAATACAGTTTTTCTTGATCCAGCAGGACCAATGACGAATGCGCAAACCTAGTCTGGGAACACGGTGTGTGTGTGTGTGTGTGTGTGTGTGTGTGTGTGTGTGTGTGTGTGTGTGTGTGTGTGTGTGTGTGTGTGTGTGTGTGTGTGTTTTAGATTTTTAACGTAGCTTTAACAATTTTTCAGTCATATCGCTACGATGTCTGCAGTGTAACAGTTTATTGTGATGTCTAACACTGGGGCATCATGCCGCAGACATGTAGCATGATGTCCCACCCAGTCACATTATCCTGACACCAGGCTGACCAGTCCTAACACTAACCTCTTAATGCTGAGCGTCAAGCGAGGCAGCTGTTAGTACCATTTTAATAAGTCTTTGGTATGACTTGGCCAGGGCTCGAACCCGCGACCTCCCGCATCCGAGGCGGACGCTCTAACCACTAGGCCACCGGAGCGGTCCTGGGAACTCGGAACGGGTTTCATCGAAACTATGTTTAGGTTGCTTAGGTGCTACTTTGCAGACAAATCAATCACGTTGAATTCGCGTTTGAATGATGCCACTGAATACTACAATTGTTGTATAATACAATAATGGTTTCATATTGTGTGAAATGTTGCACTGAAACATGTGTTGGTTGAAAAGCAATCAGTGGAATTTGTGTTCGATGCGGAGAAAAGAAGTACACGTTTGTAAGCTGACGGCAATGCATTTTCATTTATAGGTCCGTCGGTGGAACTGAAAGTTCCGGTTTGAAGAAAAAAAATTGTCGGCTGTGATGTTTCTGCTGTATTAGCAAAATTACCAGGAATACCATGGAGTAAAAATATTTAAAATAAACATATATCTGGATACAATTAGTTTGGCCCTGAAACACGACAACTTAACTCTAACAACCATCTAAACATGGCAAGGCACCTATTAATTGTGTTGATGCTGCAAGTTACTGATATGACCTTGTTGATAATACATCAAACAATATCAAAGGCGGCATAAAAACAAAGATTGCAGTTGGTGTCTATTGAAGGTAAAATATGGTGATAAAATGGTTTCGGAGCTAATTTTATCCAAGATATACTACAGTCATCGCGATTATTGGAAGAGGTGAAGCTGCTGTTGAAAAAAATTAGCAAAGGTATAGATCACGCGTGTTAATGCTCGAAAATGGTTGGCCAAACAATCGTTGAAGCAAATTTATGTATCTGCACCAAGTCTGATATTCAAATACCTAATGAGGTTCACCAAGTCGATCTCTTACTTCTTCCACCTCATCGGTTGCTTGGTAGACTATACCAATACGCGTTAATCATTGTTGGTGTTGCAAGCAGATGTAAAGAACCTGAACATTAACATCAAAAGATTCTGCAAATGTTGTCGATGCTCTTAAACGTATTTGTCCACCCTGACTATTGACATGGCCAAGATTATTAAACGTCGGTCCAAGTGAAGAACTTCTCAGATCTGCTGCGGCAATATTGGTAAAATATCAATCGCAGGTTCGTGTTGGCATGTCATTATATATCGTGAACAAACCTTGTGCGGAACGATTTAATAGCGCACTTGCAGAAAGATTATTCTGACATCAATACGCACAAGAATTATTAATATGATCTCAGATATCAAGGCGATCGCGGACTCGGTGTGCTCGCACATCACAGCGCTTTCATGAATGGGTAACACGACTTCGATCAATTATACATGCGATAAATAATGAAATCACGCGTGTAATTGGATATAAACCAGCTAATGCGATTCGACAAAAGACTGTCATTATTACTCAGAAAATGATTTCAAAAGCACCATCGTTAGAACCACTTGGAAATAATGCTGTCTATTATTTGTATGCACCAGGAGAGTTAGAAGGTGGTCAACGTTGCGCTACTGACCCTGCATGGTCCATTGATTTATTTAAAGCTTATTAATGAAACAGCAGCAACTACTGAATTATCACAAAGATATATTTTATTACCATAACGTGGATTGGTTACACAATTGCATGATGACCAAATTGAATCAAGTGGTAAAGCCATCAGAAAATATTTATCGCATGGTATCATGTGGTGACAAACTCACTTTGGTATATCGGTATACACTCATGCGATACTTCTTTGAAGAAATCATATTTGCCGTGTGTGTGAATTCACTTCGCTCTACAATACATTCCACATGCATCTCATGCATGGGATCCTTTTGTATAATAACCCGTAAAACACCTTTCTCCACGATCGAGTACATTTTAGGTCGAAGTTCCAAATATCTTTTGATTGGTTTTCCCAAGCAGTCATTTTTAAATTTGCCAATAACCATTTTAGTAGATCTGCTAAAAACAGTTGTTCTTTTGGATAATCACTTATAAGATTCGCTCGTGAGTGCGCTGATGCGATATCTAAATAAACATCATCGGCGGTTATATGTATGAGCAGCAAGTCGGTGTCGGTATAAACCATTTAGACACGATGGTAAAACGGTTTTATCTTGTCGTAATAAAACTCATACATGAGCAGTTTTGACAAGTGAATTGCTGATGAACCAACATAGATCTTGTCAACCTGAACTTTGCTTTTTTTACTATCCACCATCACCAATTAGCATTGGAAGCTTATCTTGTTCACTATCACGGACAAGGGCAACTCGAATACGCTTTAGTAAATTCTCCCTTGTTTTGCCAATAAAGGAATTAGTAATGAGTTTAAAGAAATCATCTTTTTTCAAATTCATTGGCGGACTTTGTTCTCAGATCCGTACGATTTTGCTCACCCTCAGCTGTAATTAATGCCTTTTAGTGCAAGTATATCAGCTTTTCTTACACCGCTTGGTATTCGTGGATTACACTCAACGTGCAAATTGTTTGCATTATTGCACTGTCGCGTTTACAGAGGTTTGTAGTTGATCAGGGAGTAGATGAAACTCAATTGGCAGAGGTTCATTTTCAAATCTCAGTGATTCAAGTATATCGTTTCTTCTTTTGCATATGGCTTGGTATCGTTCTCTAAATAAGCAATTATGGGTCCTAATAACACAAGTATGTCGGCGTTTTGCATACGGCTTGGTATTTGCATTCCACGCTGTTCCGCAAATTGTTTGAGTTGAATTACGTTCGGCGTGTTTCTGTACTTCAGGGAAAAAAAATTCTCTATATGAAAATTTCATTAATACTATTTTTTTAGCCTACCGGGATGAAAAACTGCAGATGTTTTTGGAACAGTGCTGACATCGTCATGTAATTCTACAACGCTATATTCCAGTTTTGACGGCGTGCACCATAATACTTGCGAACAGAATCACATGGTCGGCAAAGCTGATTACGTGATTTGACTCCAATGCCGCATTAAGACATGGTCGAGGGCCTGTACCAATACGTAACACCAATAAATGTGATGTATGGTATTCATAATGACAAGTTCTGCCAAACTGTTCATACCCTCATATAATATCAAACAGTGAGTGTCATGAGCAACACTCCACAATCTACCATCAACACTCCTTGAGCAGTGACCAAAATAATCCACATATACTCTAACACTCCATGTATAGTGACAGATTCTCAGTCATCTGCTATCCAACACTCCACATTGCACCATCAACACCAAGCGTATTCTGACCAGTACACCACATATACAATCCAACTCGCCAGAGGCCACGTGTGGCCGAGTGATCTAAAACACTCATCTTTACCGGTCATTGCCATCTTATTTGTGTCTGCGTGGGTTCTAGTTTCGGTTTCGGCCAATGTGGATATGTGAGAGTGCTTGCTAGTAGCTTCCTCTGGGTTGCTATTTTTTCACCGAGATTCCACTGGGTTCTTCCTCCACCAGTTATAATTGCGCCATGTATAGCTTCTTATGCGCTGAAAAATGGCGTTAAACACAAGACAACTATCCACCTCGCCGTGTTTAGTAACCAAAGATCACTCATCTACTATCAACACCAGATATCATGCCATCAACACAATACCAGACATATACTATACAACACTTCATGTTTAATGATATTATGATTGCTTTTAGTCTCGACCATTTTACTCGAATTTTTTGGACCTTTTGTAGTCTCCACTAAAGTCCTGACGATTATAAGTTTTAGTAGTCTTTGTTAGTCACGTTCATTTTGGTGCTATTTAGAACTGGTTCCGTTGATTAGAGTTATTTATAAAATCGCTTTCGCAAATACAAAGTTGGTGACACCTCTATTACAATATGAAATATAGGTATTGGTGTTAGATAGTATCTGTGGGACATTGGTCACACCGTGTGTTGATGGCATAATGTGGGGCTTAATATAGTAGTTGACTGAGTGTTAGGCAAAACATGCGGTGTCATTTGGTTCCAGGGTGCCAATACCATGCTAAATTCTTGTTAAGTTCCTGTATGGGTCTGTACACTTTTACCATATGTAGCTCAACCACTTCAAACAATATTACCATTTACCCTCATTGTTAAATTCACGTTTGAACATATAGAGACATCCCCATGTTAAATTCCCGCTTTGAACCAATAAACTTTTCCCAACGTAGGTCAACTTCTATCAAAGTTTCATTTTACCATCAATGCTATATTCCTATTTGGGCATATACTGTCTTTCCCCTGTTAAATTCTTGTTTAGGCATATACTTTTCTGACTTTATTGAACATGGATCCCAAGTGACAAATATTACTGATTATGATATTTATTTCTGTCTAACTCACATTCTCTTCAGTAAAATCATTGTTTATCGTTCCATTGCTTCTTTTGGAAATTGTTCACCAAGCCCCATGCATTTCATTTCAGGTTTTACCTTTCTGACAATTTCCTTTCTGCTAAAATATGTAAATTTTGCTATGATGGGTCGTAGTTAGAGTCGTGAGTCAGGAGTGTGATGATCCTTTTACTTACTGTTCTTTGTAAAACGGTGCTTTCTTTCTAAACCAATTTGTTCATCGAGAATGTCTCACTCTTGTTTAATAAAGTCCTGTAACATTATTTCAGTGTTTTTCCGTTGTTTTCAATTTCTGTCTTTGCTACATCAGTAAATATTAAATTGTCGTACATACTTCTGTATTACAAATCAAGAATTTTTTCTCCCATGCTGACATTCTGTTGCTTAATTTTAGTAATATATTTTCTTCCATTTGCTGCATGTGCTTACGAATTTGAGTGTTAGTATTTGAAATAATTTCTAGAGGAAATACAATTTGACCAATTTGAGGAGTAACGTGTTTAGTTTATTGATGGGTTCTGCATTGCACGGGACTGAGTGATGGTGTCTTTAATCAGATCTTGAACCATCATCGAGGTTGCCAGGGTTGTTAGTTCGGATTATAACAAATCGACATTTGAGTTTCTGAAGGTAGGGGCATACTGGGTCATGTTCAATCGGTCCAGAATACGAGGGCAAAGGGAGGGGGCATACCCCCACCGCCCCGATTTTACCTCTAAACATGTTTTGGCCTACATCCGTAAAATAATTCTGTGAGCTCACCTGGTCTTGTTATTCATTTCACTATAACAATGGTAGTTTGTATTTGCGCTTTGAAAATCTATTGGTGAATTCTAGTCTTTTTACCTTTTTCTTTCTTGATTTTTCTTGTTAAAACCATCTATATGTAATTGTGTTCACAATACACGCGTGCAGAAGTCAGACGTTATAGTTTGTTTAAAATTCCAATAAAACTTGTACACCAAAAGTAACTAGTTTCCAGAGCTCAGACAAAAAAATCAACTGGACACGCACGCGCAAGAAACGGAAAAACGAGATCATCAGATCACTTAAAACTCACTATTGTTTAAAACAGAAAAGAACTGAATCCAGATTCCACCATTAGGTGAGGAGGCATATGATTCATTATATCTAGTGAACGGTGGAGATGCATTTGCAACAAATCCAACATCAAATTTAGCAATGAGAAGATCAACACAATAAGAAAAGAGGCCCCGAGTGGCCGAGTGGTCTAAAGTGCTCACCGTTACGGATCATTGCCATCTCACCTCTGTCTGTGTCGGTTTGAGTCTCGGGCTCGGCCAATGTAGGTATGTGAGAAAGCTTGCCAGTAGCTTCTCGTGGGTCGGTGGTTCTTTCCTGGGTTTTCCCGGGTTCTTCTTCCACCATTTATACTGGCCGCCATGTATAGCCTATCTTGTGCTGAAAAATGGCGTTAAACCCTACAACAACAACAACAACAACAACAATAAGAAAAGGCATGACTAATCAAGGGATTATGTGTTTGCAAAAGAAAGAAAGAAAGGAAGGTTTGTGATCCATGTCGGAAGCAATAATAATATTTGTATGTTATTAAATTGTAGTTTCCAAATTGGAAAATACACGTGGAATGTGATTGTTTAAGTTCTGAATCACGTAACTTGTAAAACTTTAGAAACCTTAATATACATTTTGTGTTAGCGTGTTGTTTGGTTTACGTGTTGTAACTGAAAACTGGAATTTCAATTCAGATTCAATTAATGAAAATGACAGTGTATATCACTAAATGGCAGTTCAGCTTGATAAAATGAATTTGAACTCTGCTATTAGTTAAAGCCCAGGCAATTATCAGGATTAAACCATCAGAGCAGTAGGCCTATTTTACCCAGTTCGAAGTTAACCACTTTGCTGTTGTTGTTGTTGTTGTGGGGCTTAACGCCATTTTTCAGCACACGATAGGCTATACATGGCGGCCAGTATTAATGGTGGAGGAAGAAACCGGGAAATCCACGGAAAGAACCACCGACCCACGAGAAGCTACTGGCAA
>JAECUM010051530.1:0-13705 GCA_016617855.1 Megalonaias nervosa | reverse complement strand
TAATACATAGTATCACCTTAAATTTGTATAATTGTATTATCTCAGTTACAAATTTTAATATTATAGAAATATACATTTTTTTTGCACTATGCGTCAGGTCGTAAATGTTATTCAAAGGAAAACCGATCGATACAGGTCATGTACTTTTTTATATGCTGTATATAACTCTATGTTAGTAATCTTGAAAGTTTGCACTCTTTTGTCTTTGAGAATCTTGCTTCGCTCTGTTTTCAAATATACTTGTTTTTATTGGCAACGACTTCCTCAATCTGGATTAAATTACTGGAGATATAGAAGTTTAGACTTTGGATAATACACTGTGGTCGTGGACTTTTTAATTTTTTGGAGAACGTGAGGGTGGGTCGAGTAGAGTTTCTCAAAAATAAAAATTGGATGATAAGTGGATGTGTCATTTTGTTGGGGATAGAGTGTAGGTGTTTGTGGATTTTCACAAACGGATAAGCGGGTGGGTTCTCTATAATATTTTAAAACACAAATATTTGGTATTATAATATCCTATAGCTTTCCACGGGAAAAGAAAACTTTAAAGGAAGAGAAATAAAATGCAAATGGCAACAATGTTGCTTAGGTTTCATTATTTTACAAATGTAGGATAAGCGTGTGGTAGATTACAAATTTTCACAAAAAAATTTTTACCCTGTGGTGTTGGTATTTGAAAAAAGATATATAGAGGATAAGCAGGTGCGTTGCCAATAATTTGCTTTAAAATGGCGGATAGGAAGGTGAGTAACCTACGTTTTTGTTTGCTTGCTTTGTGTGTTCTTATCAAATTGAGGATAGTATGGTAGGTTGCTTAGGAATTTTGTTTTCTTTCTTCTTTAAATAAAAGATTGGAAGATAGTAGGGTTTTGGTGTTCTTCCCCCAAAAATGTTTTAGAGAAATTGCCTTTTCCAATTATTTAGTATTATAGAAAGTAGCGGATAGTATAATGGTGGCCTATATTTCTCTTTTAAAATATTTAACATAAGCGGGTGGGTGTCCTATGATTATGAAATAATTGCAGATATTAGGGTAGGTGGTTCTAAGTATTTAATATCCTTTAGATGTATATGGGATGCGTGCCATGGGTTTACTTTAAAAGTAGGAGGGTCATGGTAACTTTTCACCAAACACATTGTGAATTGGAGGATAGGTGAGTAGTATCAAGTGATATAGGATTTCTATACTACTAACTGAGATAATAATAATAATAATAATAATAATAATAATAATAAAGTAAAATTATATTTCTGCGCTAAATATCATACGTATACGAACCCACAATATGTGGATATCACCACCTCCTAAGGGAACCTTTAACGATCTGTCTTGCTCCAGTCACCATCACACCAGGTGTTAGTAACTGAAGATGGTAGGCCAACCAAAACTTTTTTCTTCTTTAAAGTTCTGAGAGCTCAGATGTTTCAGCAAAACAGTCTCGCTGTAAACATATATATCCTTAGATCACATGACACAGTGACACGAGTTCAGATATTAATTCGATGATATCATAAACGGTACCCCCACAAACCACTTTAAGTAAAGCAGATTATTAGAGTGAACTTTACAGTTATACTAAAAAATACTTGGCCTGGAAAGAGTTTCTTTGTACTCTTTGGCTCTTCAGTCAGACCTTGATGAGCTTTGCCAATGACACAGTCTGCGATGATGTGTTACGTGTGTTTCTAATCAGTCGATTCTCTGATTATAAATCATACCGAACTGACCAGAAAGTTTGCTCAGTCCGAACTACTGCTTATATTGTGCCTGATTTGTGTTTGAGCAAGTTGCTATTGATATATCTTTTTGTGTCTTCATACTCAATCAACATAATTTCGTCACTTGTGAATCCCTCTACCCCCATCCTCTGATACTAACAGAGTGACAGGGATTTAAGCTGATTTATTGCGGTTCTCGTGTCATATTTATAGAGGCCAATATGGTCTTGTTGTAGATAATTCTTTCTCGACTGACAATTTACATCCCCACCCTCAACCCCTTTAGATGTCTGATCCTTTGGAAGCTTTCAGGCATAGCACTATCCTAATCACATTGGTGAGTTTTACATGTCTGGAAAATAGTAAAACAGTTAAGCATAGCTGCTGAACATTGTCGTTACTAGTCATTTGGAGGCCCCGAATGGCTGAGAGGCCTAAAGCGCTCACTGTTACGGATCACTGCCATTTCACCTCTGTCTGCGTGGGTCGGAGGTTCTTTCCGGGGTTTTCCCGGCTTCTTCCTCCACCATTTATACTGGCTGCCATGTAAAGCTTACTTTGTGCTGAAAATGGCGTTAAACCCTATAACAACAACAGCAACAACTAGCCATTTGACCCGACCGACCTTCTGACTACCCATTGAAACGACACTGAGGCCTAACAGATGTGCTGCATTGGATTTGGCAACAACCGGCCTCTTTGCTCATCTAGCATAATCCTGTCATCCATCAACACAGGAAGCAACCCATGACAAAAGGTTGTTTCAGTTAGTCGTCTCTTTCGACATGTAGAAGGATGCATAGGGAATATTCTACGCCCTCAATCCCACATGTATATATGTATGCATGCATGTATATATGTAGAAGGTTGAACGACACATCAACACATTTCTGGTCCTATAGAAAAGGGGGAAAGGTATGTCGTGAAAAGACAGATATAAAAGATTACTAAATCTTAAGCATGATAAACTCTTCTAAAAGTAAAGAGTATAACATGAAAAGATAAATACATATAAATTCTTAAAGAGTATACATAAAATAAAGATCCAACGAAAATCCTAACAATATAGGGTTAAATATTTTAATACAAAACCTATCGTTTCATAATTCCAAGAAGATTATTTTTCTCGTGCTGCAGAAGCGAACTGAATAGATCTATTACTGCATCTGTAACTTCCACAACCTCCAATATTCAGGGTACTAAACACTTTTAATTACATGAAATAGTTATTTCACTGAAAGGGATTCGTTGGTTATTGCTTTTACATGTACATACAATTCTCCATCAGACTTGTTTCTCCGGAATTTCATTAGCATTGAAATGCAGAAGAACTTTTTTCAGCAGATAAATGTCGTTAATCGTAAATATTGCAAAAGGTCGACTATTTGGTAACCGCTACACTAATCTATATGCCAAAGCTGTGCTTTAGAAAGAAACAAAATAATTACAGTATACAATTCTAGCGCTTTATGCAATAAAATAATTAGATAGTGTTTCCAATTAATCATGATCATCGCAATAGCCAAAAATATTAATGAAAAATTGAAACAATATAATTTCTGCGCTTTTCTTTCCAAAATTGAAATTGATGACGTATGTCGGTGTAAGTTTTGTTTCCATAAATGTGATTTGCATGTTAAGGTTAAATCTGACATATTTAAGATCTCTTGGATCCTCTGGAAAAGTCGTGCTAGACATAAAAAATAAATTAATTTCTCGTAAATGTTGGTAAGATTAATTCAAATAAATAGCAGAAATTGAATTTAATATGCAGCAGCCTTCATAACAAAGACGCCAAAGACATTTTATAGTAGTTCACATCAATATTATATCATAATTGACATGTAAATGCTCTAACTCAAACAAAAATAAAATAGTATAGTTATAAATTATACATCGATGAGCAATATTCATTACGACTAAGTAGATATGATAGAGTGCTTTAGAGAATATGAAATTATGATTTGGTAAACAAGGCAAAATGTTTACGAGAACTGCGCCAAGAGAACATTTTCGTGGGAAGATTACAAAGGAAAGTATTAATGTATAATTCGTGAGATAATTCTCATCACAAATGTTTCTCCAAAAATAACCATTTTCTCACGTATTGAATATTCTGCATGCAGTTCATTTATAAACCCGAACGGTGTTTGATCTGATATCATCTTGCATCACGAATCATACATACACACAGAGACATGCACCCATATACACATATATACATCTGCATGATGTTCATTAATTTCCAATGAAACGCTGGTTCTTGAAAGACTACCCTGCTGGCTCTTTTAAAAATTTTCTGTGTAAGATTAGTTGGTATCAGCTTGCAGTCATATACATATGTAAATTTAAACTGAAATTATATATTGTTTCAAGGTCTTCATTCCATGCAACAATAATATCTCTTTATGCAATTAATCCTCCACACAAGAAACAAAAGACCGATTTTGTTTTACACCAAAGGATTATGACGCAAGAGATAACGAGGAAACTACCAAGACCAGAATAGGAAAATGGAATACTTTCTAAAAAAAATGTCATAGAGAGTTGAATGAATGAGGACGAAAGTCTGACCGGATGTATCAGGTAGCTGACCATTTGCTTTTATAATGAAAGAGACCTGGATATTACTCGTAATTTCAATATGTTTTCGTGTCTTGATTTATTTAATCAGCTTTGAGATGCACTTGCCGATTTGGAAGGGTCCTAGGTGGAACGAGTGGGGTGAAATTAACGAGAAAACAGTTTTGTGTTTTGGGATTAGATAATGTTAAACGTGTTCCTACTTTTGCATTCCCAGTCTTACTTGCAACGTTTGAGTGATCAAACCAATATCGAATTCTTTAAATCCTCAAATAAAGTAATGACGTCCACATTCTAACCACTTTAGAAATTTGCAGCATAAGTGTTTGACAAAGTCTTCTTGTAGCTACACATCACAGCGAGAGTCATCAAGACGTAATAGCGCCAACGTTTCTAGCAATATACATTATAATTTATTGCCGTTTATTTCTTCCAATCAAATAATCTTTTACATTTTAGTATGTGTTAGAATGACATTCTATATACCAATCAACGATGCTAATCTATTTCAGATTAAAAGGTATAATGTTTTGTTGTTTTGTCAGTCCCTATTAACACGTTATGTCAGGTAAATCCAATCGTTTTATGATACCTACTCCATAAGCTTGTATATTTCATAGACTACACAATAAAGCAGTGGATGTCAATCATGGTGCTTTGGAAGATTGTAAAGAATTATTTGATCCTTAATCTGGAAATAGGAAAGGACCTCAGCGATGACATGGATATTATGATCCGCCCGTTTGTCCATTTGTCTGGTTCTGTCTGTTGCATGATTTGTCCTTACTCTGACCAAACGTCAAAAGGTCCGTTTGCTTTTAAAAACCGATGAGTTCTATTGAGATATTATGGGATTTCGAACTACAAGCAAGATTCACTTACTTCCGAAACTGAAACTAGGTACCTTCGAAAATTATGATTTCACAACGAAAGTGTTACAATAAAAAAAGGAGCAATTTTACGCTTTGAAAACCCACAGATTAGCACACTTTGTTTGAAAAAATTGTCCTCAGTTTAAAATTACTTCCAAGAGATGTATTAGACTGACTTCAGTATGTCTTAAAATTAACAAAGTAATGGGGCTACGTGTTTGCGCCAATTTCCTGCTTTTAATATACAGACGTGACCTCAGGGTTGGTCAGCGTAGGGATAATATCCAAAATTGGATAGTAAATCGCAAAATAAAGTCGCTTATTTAGCAACTATGGCATAGAGTGCTATTTAATATAAAGGATTTGTAGGCTATGTGAAAGTACAGAAGTATTTTCTTTGTAAAAAGTGATTAATTATCTCTCGTATTGGATAAATACTTTGTATGTGTGAATGTGAAAAAAATGTTTTACTTTTTTCCTTGTCTCATTGTGGATGAGTTTCTTGGATTAATAAAAAGTAAATTGTGGATGTATGCTTTTACTTCGTAAATACCAGATATATTTCATCGTGTGGTACAATAAACGTGATATTAAAGGTTCATTGGTTCCAAAATTTGAAATATATTCCGTATATACGCAGGAAAAGAAGCTTTGTTTTATTAGATACCAAATTTACTTCTGAATTCTAAATCAAAGCTTTGAAGATTAAATTCGTTCTTTAGCTCACAACGCCCACCACCCTTTTTATATGCTCACTTCAATTTAAATCACATTTATACCGTGATGTGAAAGAATATCAATCTGAGCATTCGCAACTTCGAGGTGAATCTTACGAATCATACCGCGAATAGATGTCCTTAACTGCCATTAGCTGCCGTTCGGATTGCTTTTGTTATTTACGGCGCAACGATAGACAGAGACGTTGCTCATGCATCAAATTACTTTCTAATTTGCAGCTTCTCAGTCAGTCCTATGGTATATCCAATCGGAACAATAATCGAGGTGGTCCGAATACAAAAAGTAAAGTAAAATTAATGGTAAACAATTGCATGATTGTTTTTCTGTAAATTACTGCGCAGACATTCATCTCTATATTTTTGTCTAGAAGAAATATCCAAGGTGGAGAGAACCGTATGTTTGGGATAACCTAATATGTTCCAATAAATTTAATTACTGACATTTTTTAAAACTATTTACTTTATCTGTCCAGCTGAGTGATATATCACACTGAATTCTAACATTGTTAAAATTGTTAAAAAGAAAACTTGTAAAGAAAAAGAAATGTCGTGAGCCGAATATCTTCGACAAACATTAATTTCCATTACATTTCTTGCTGCAAGTATAACTTTTATAAGTACACATATCAAACATCGAATGGCATGATGGGAAATCATGTATTTGTCCACGAGGAAACATTATGATATAAGATATAAGCATTTAAAAATTATAATATTAATTAAAGAATCAGGACAAATATTTCACCAATAATATTCTATATTTAAAACTTAAGTATATAATAACTGTCGACAATTAATATGAAAAGTAGTTATGTGAAAGATGGCTATTGCTTCTCTTAATCATCTGCCAGAAGAATTTCATTGGAACCATTGATACCAATTAAATTGTTCATGCAGAAGCAGAATAATGTTTACATTTTGTTCTCTGCTTTATTGTTATTTTCGCAAATTTAAAATTCATAATTCGGGTATTTTGAGAACTAATGTGGCAGGAAAAAGCATGTCATCACTTTTCTTTGTCAGCGGCCTGAAGAAGTTCGCTGAAACGTCTGTCTAAATTAGTATTTTGTACAGATGAGCAGTAAGTTTTGAGTTTCTCCTTTGCTCAATTTTGGGAATGAAATGGCATAAATAGATCTTTTTTTAAATGGTAAAAGTGCATAAACGTGCTTGTAATTGCTTATAATTTTACTGAATCATTGTTGGTTATATACGTAGTTCATATGGAGGCATAATAAAAGCTTGACTTTGTTTGCTCTTCTTCATTTTTGTCAGAACAAATGGGAAATTGTCGACAAATATTGTGTATAGCAAATTAAAAATGTATGAGGAGGTTTTTACCAATTCTACTTCTATGATGAATGAAGAATTTTAATGAAACATTGTAGGCTAAATAAGGGAATGGTACAGTGAAACTTATATCTGTATTGTTTATGTTAATTGTCTTCGAATAATGACAAAGAGAATTCATCTGTGGAAAAAAGTAGGAAAAAAAAAGTTGTAAAAGCTCTTATCAAAAGTTGACGGAAAGCAGATTGCTAAAATTTCTTAGCCTTAAATGGTAGTTTGGTTGCATAGAGAAACGAGTTCGACCTTATCCTCCGACAAATTCTCCAGCAAATGTCTTAAGAAAATAAAGCTGAGAAAAGTGAACATTTCTTAAACGTGCCTAAGGATCGTACTAAAGTTTTGTATCGAAATCAGTGGGTTGAAATGAGTGTAAGATATTTTCATAGTGTCTCTATATTTATGATATTCCGATAGAATTTGTAACAAGAGTACAGTAAACAGAAATGTGTATACGGCCTCCATGAGTTTAATAGTGCTCTAACCAGGAACTAGACACACTAAATATAATATACAAAACCATCATATTCTTATTTGAATTAACATCACCGAGACCTTTGACATTTAGAAGTTTCTCTGCTACTCTAAGTACAAGCCATCAACAAAAAGTATTTTTGAGGGAACTTGCTCTAAAGCAATAATTTTACTTTACTTGAATGCACACCTTTTTTACCCTCAAATAAAGGCATCTTCCATCTAACAAACTTTGGTCAAGATATATCGTCTACTCACATCTTTTACATTTCTAAAGAAATCGCAGTTTAATTAACCTTTCACCTTTCGATCTCGAGGTTTACAGGCTTTTTTCCTCACCCCAAGTGTAAGCGATCCACAAAGTTTACTCCAGATTACGCAGAACTAGTTTAATTGTGCGAACAATTTCTTTCACTCACGCTGACCCTGAAGATTCACCTTCTGACCACGCTCACAAAGATTCACGGGCTTTTCTTTACCCCATGTGCAAGCCATATACAAAGAGTCTTGAGGAATGTCGTGTAAAATTAATGAACTGAAACGATTTTTTTCTATTCAGTAACAGTGACCTTAACATTTGACCTTATATGTGTACGCATTCGTACTCTTACGTTAGAACTTGATTCAGTTGTATATCGTTCCGTAATATTGCCTTTTCAATGCAAATGAAGAAGAAATACATCGATACATAAACAAAATCTATTTTATCACGTATGTTTCTTTAAAAAACATATTTCTTATTCCTCACTATTGTTTTCCATAAAAAGCATTGTAATTTAAATATATAAATTGAATCTAGAAGGGTCCGAAACAACTTCTTCATACGTGGGTGGGGATTCTTTAGGTGCGATTGGAGTCTTGCTGTACGACGGAGGAGGTCCAGGATATTTGCAACTGCCGGAGATTGTTGGGATCCTTTGTACAAAAGAATGGACGTGAAGGCCATTATATGAAGGAGATTCAAAGGATGATACACTCCCCATACCATCCGCATTAGGCTGTCGTCCGATGGTGGCAACGTTCTGTACGCGATTATCTCTCGGTCTCAAACATCTACTCATCACATGACCTGGCCCTCTTCTTTGTGATTTTAGTACACTGGACCCAATAATAAATAGTACGAGTATAGACGATCAGAACTAGTATTTTGAGTGTCCCTGTATCTCTGTATCTGCTTATTCTGCATTTGTCTAAATCTTTGCTCAATTCAGGTTAACACTCTCTATGTCTCTTTCTCTCTCTCTTTCTGTCTGTCTCTCTGTCTGTCTGTCTGTCTGTCTGTCTCTCTCTCTCTCTCTCTCTCTCTCTCTCTCTCTCTCTCTCTCTCTCTCTCTCACGCACACACATATGGTGAAATTATATCATGTTATAATAATACTACTACTAATAGTTCTAATAATAATAGAAATAAAGATAAGAAGAACAGTTTAGAGGGTGACAAAGTGATAAATATTGATAATAAGGTAATAATGATAGTATTTTGTATCTTGATCTCTTCGTGATGATGATGATGGTACCATCATGATCATATTAAAATTCGTAAACGTTGTTGATAATAATATATGAAGGGTTATGATGATGACTGTATAATTTCAAGAGTGTAACCTTACCGCTTTGCAATCCATCCTCCGAAGAAAATGACAATTAGTATTCCAATCAGACCTCCAAAAGCGATCCCCACAATAGTTCCTAAATTCCGGTCACCACGTCTTTCACCAGTACTTCTTGATACATTGAAAGAAGACATCAACGTGCCTGGTAACGATATATATATATATATATATATATATATATATATATATATATATATATATATATATATATAACGTTACAGTATAACACTAGCATCATATGAAGAATATACTAACATACTAACGTGACATCGTGTTCGGATTAAGTATTGAAACTAAATGCTATCCCAGAGATAATATAAATGATGAAGTATTGTTCTTTACGACATGCAAACAATATACGATATTGTTATATTCTGATCTTTGTTTCTATTATTAATGCACATTCATGACATTTCAACAATACAAATTTAATTTTTATATACAAGACTGGAATATAGATATAGGGAAGGTGTGAATTTGTTTTCGTATAAACAATGACTTAATTAATATTATAATGATGCAAAAATTTTTGTTTACAAAAATATACGTAAAGGAATGATATATTCATGTTAAGAGCAAACATAAAGACGATGCGAAAGCGACACATGGACAGATTCATCTCTCTCTCTCTCTCTCTCTCTCTCTCTCTCTCTCTCTCTCTCTCTCTCTATATATATATATATATATATATATATATATATATATATATATGCGAATTTTCTGAAAGTGAACAACATATATCGCCCGCTGTACTATACTAAAGATTCTGTCCATTAAAGGCAATAAGATGCGCAAAATTAACGTGTTTTGCTGTTGTAACTCCCTTTAAGTCCCATTGCTTTACTAAGAGTGATTAGACTAAACATGCTCATTAGCATATCGTCGCGATGAAGTGTGAACTTCGCTTTGTATCAGTATCAATAGAGTACGTATATGGTGATATCGTTGCAAGCAAACTTATATCCTTATGAGCCTTTTCCTATAGCCAATTTTCATTGACATGTGAAGATTTTGTTTTTGACCTAAATCACAGATTCAGGTTGGAAACAAAGCTAACAAAGCAATAACATCTTGATCAAGTACATTGATTCCCGCACGGGACTGGTTGTGTCCCGCTTTGATTATATGTGCAAAAATAACGAAGGGTGCAAAATAATCTTCTGGCTACCCAATCAGCTTCCGAATTTCAATGAGTATATTAGTAGCTAGAGACAGACAAGAGAAGACAAAACGATAAACGCAAAAGAATACACTGAAGCTATAAGGCTATGCATGATTGCATGTCTGATGAAGTGTAGTGTACAAAATTAGATTTCGCGGCTTATTGATTTGAGCTCAGATATATACAAACGTCTACGAGCTCTTGACTCTCTTTCAGACTTTGATGGCAATTACAAAAGAGACAAAGAACATAATAAGCATAAAAATAAACGCTGTATTTATAAAAGTGTACATGATTCTATACTTAACGTGTTATTTGAACATTTTAGATGTCGCAACTTGGCTGAACTCGCTCTCTGTCTGTCTGTCTGTATCTCTCTCTCTCTCTCTCTCTCTCTCTCTCTCTCTCTCTCTCTCTCTCTCTCTCTCTCTCTCTGTATATCTATATTATCCGTTTCATTTTGTACTAAAGCCCCAGACACAAATTTTTGGGTAGCTCTAATTAATCAGATGTGCAAACGAAATAAAGTTTGCAAAGCCAAAAATAACTCTTTCATCTAGTAAGAATCGACAAAGAACTGCTGCGGAAATATTGTTTATCAAAATGTAGTGTTTATGTCACCGCGGTTTCGTTGCTATGTAACGTTGCTGGTGTTATTTCACTGCATGACAATAGAGTTAATTACGTGACAGAACTAGATTTTGCCGCCATGGTGATTAGGATGTAGAGAGGTGAGTTATAAAAAAAAATTTCAACTTCTTTGAGCAGGCTCTTACTAATTATTATAAGGTATACAATTAAACAATACATACGTGCACAGAGATCTTCGATACAAAATTTGACACCATTAAGCTGATACAGAAACCAGGGAACCCATTGCCAGGATATGGAACAATTAAGCCTTCAACATTCGAATAAGATTAACTTATTACGCATAATTGATAATATGATAAAATGGAGCTTTGCGCCAATTTGTAGAAAGGCAACACATTTTATGAACTTTTGGAGACATTTTGGTGGATACGGTAGAGACTAATAAACAGCAAACCTGAAGGTTAGGTGGAAACCATCAACCAGAAACGGTCGACAGTTCATCCTTACACATGAAGGGAAGAAGAAATGAATTTATTTTGGATATAGTTTCATGGGATCACACAGACGTACAAAATGGTTTAAAATTATACCCTATATAGACTATTTACAAATGCTAGAATGAATATGTATTTCAAATACGTGCAATATACAAATAAAGTAGCTGTACATGTCACATGAATTAAGATTGCAATTAGAACAATTATATATCTTAGAATTGATCTATTTTCCCCATTTCCAGGCAAAGTTGATCTGCTAATAAAAATGATGAGACTATATTGATGGGTTGCATATCACCTCACAAGTACGCTCTGCTCAAAAGATATGGTGCAGGTGATCATACAACCATGTGCACAAGTGTTCCTAAAATAATATTCCCTAAATATGAGCATTATTATTTAGTGTCACAAAGCAGTCAATTTTGGAACTAACGTTTTCGTATTATTGTATTTCAATGGAGGTAACAAGCAGAATATATCATTGGTTGTTATGGCAGAGCGGACTTGCAAAACCTGATGCGCTTATGTACTACTTTCAAAAATATTAGTTTATGAAATAGAACTAGAACATATGAAACGAAAATGTTCTTTAAGTTTGCCAGAAGATGTTTGCGTGCTCTCAGTAAGAATGAAAATCTGCAATACCCTTCTTTGTATCGAGAAAATGGGTCGCGTCTACCAATTTTAAGAGACGAAAGATTTTTAAAAAGTAAGATATTGTACAAATTACTTTCATTGCAAATGACTAGCTCATAGATCGATAAAAATGAAATGTTTCCTTGGATATTATGCACTTGTATATAAAAGGAAGACTTGTACGAAATATATTTATTCGCATGTCTCCAAATTGAACGCCCTATTCTATTTCACATTTGCCGGAATATAATGATTCCAAGTTTGGGTTTGAGCGTTCGATTAGCATGGTTTACTTTTGATTGAAAGAATACAAAATCATTAGTAAATAGTTCACGCTTTGATACAAAGTCTACATGTCATTTATGAGTTTGGAACATAGGTCTTCTGCCGCTGGAGCATCAGTTTCACTAATAGTCCTCTGAATAAAACAGGAGACCTCAGGATATGAGCGATTGTCTCGTGTCACACTTATTCGAATTAAAAGAATAAGTAGCAAAAAGAGAATCACTATGATCAATACGTCTTGACTGATCTATAGCAGGAGAAGATGCGATTTCATCAAAAGACTGACCAATAAATGTGTCAGCTAAATGAATACATTCCTGATCAGCATCATTCTCAAGAGCCCTCTTTGTCACAGCGCTAGTAACTGCACCGGCAGGCTATAAATCTGGTTTCAATCTCGAAAGTATCAACGATCTGATCCAAGGAAGGTTTATCAGTTATCTACAGATAGGCCATTACCTAGTAAAAAATGAATACCCTCAATAGGTAAAGAAATCACGGCTCCAATATATTGGAAATAAAGAAGATATAGGAGTTGTAGCCGCAGAAGAAGTCGTCTGGAAATCTTTATCACCAAGAGCCACCTGAGTAAATATTGGAATGTCTCTAACAAAAATTCTCTTGATGTAACAACATTTGGCTCTGTAAGATTTTTACATTTGTTAGCCTTTAGTTCTTTATACCTTGTACGGACTTTTAACATCTTTACCTGTTATATTTTCTTTTATCATCCTTCATGTTTACGATCTTTTGGACCAGTCTATCATCATAAAACTTGTTTTGCAATGTTTCATATTAATATATTTTTAATTTTATTTTTAATGGGCACCATACAGATAACATAGTGATGTCATGCCAGTAAGCCATAATAAAAACATACATACATACATACTTCCGAAATGTGATAATGTACTGCAAGCTCAAGCTATTAATAGCTTTTCATAGAATCAAGAATCTAATCAATTAACATGTCGCTGTGAATGCTTGTTAGGTTCTCTAGACATTTCTTAAATGTGTCAAATTAAAATCGTTTCCAGGGTAATTGTAAATTCGGAAACAAAATCAATTTGAATTTTAAAGACAATTTGTAATATCTTTGAAATGTT
The DNA here is from genome assembly GCA_016617855.1 of Megalonaias nervosa. Taxonomy (NCBI): domain Eukaryota; kingdom Metazoa; phylum Mollusca; class Bivalvia; order Unionida; family Unionidae; genus Megalonaias; species Megalonaias nervosa. Next base: position 80 of record JAECUM010051530.1, on the reverse strand, counting down.
TTAAAGAAATGCAGATCCTGGACAAGCCTCAAATTTGGTATTGGTATTAACGAGTTGCTGATGATTTTATCCAATTACCG
>JAECUM010051529.1:0-23330 GCA_016617855.1 Megalonaias nervosa | reverse complement strand
TTTTAGTTTTATAATAAATTCAGTATCAATATCAACGTCACGATTATTTTTTTTTTGTCACATTGCTTATAACCAGATAGTTTTTCTTATTACGTCATCATTAACAGTTTGATTATTATTTTCTGCAAAATTCATAATAACCCTATGTAGTTGAGATATTCTTCTAACTCGAGAAACTGCGAGATAGACTAAATTTGACCATTCGATCCGATCATCTATAATCCAGATATTTGTATCAGAAATAGTTAATCCTTGTGACGAGTGAATAGTTATAGCGTATCCTAACGTCCACGGTGATTTATTCATACTCAGCGCATTCTCAACATTATTAATATCGACTAAAATAATATCGTTCAAGACAAGATTCTGTATTCCACCACCAAGAATTTCAACATCAATATTCTGTCGTCGAGTATCTGCTGGGCGATAACATAATGGTACAGGTAGATCTGAAATTTTTTCTTTATGCGTGAACAATTACAAGTAATTCCTAAAGACACTTGTAATTATCTTTCTATCTTGTAATTATTGTAATTATCTTGAACTATCTTTCTACTTGCAACTATTAAATGAGCGGGATTCCATAAACTCAGAAAACCAATTCATAGAAGTCTCTGGAATTACTCCTCGCATTATTTCACATTGTACTCTGTCTGGTTGTAGTCTGATTAATCTTTTAAACTCCTTCAGCGGTTCATCAATAGCTCTATGGTCATCATTTATTTCCTCGTAATAATCTACGTTATTTTTCAGCCATTCATGTGGAGACTGTCCAATAAAGGGTGGTGGTTGACCATGATCACCACACATTATTACAGCAGTATTCTTTGTTAATAACCAATCAAGAAATGTTTTTAATATTTCTAACGACACCGTGTCTACCTCGTTCCATATAATATATTTAGGTATATATTTCTCACCCATTCGTTCAGGAGTCCATGTGTCTCCACACCATCTAAAGAAACTATGATATGTACATGATTTTACTCCTCGTTCTTTTATTTCCCTGGCTAATTTATGTGTCGGTGTCAAAACAATTATATCTGAATTATTATTCATGAATAATTTAATCGCACGTGTTGTTTTACCTGAACCACCGCATCCGTTAAGATAAACAGTCTTATGTCTAGCCACAGGATCATATACAGATGGTGCTGATGATATTAATAGTTGATTATTATTTTTGTAATATATTTCCTTAATTTCAACGTCGGCAGATTCAGAATAACTAAGTATATTTTCTTGTTCTATTCTCCATGATCCCCATTCACCATTACCAAGTAGAGGTTTTAACAAATCTGTATATTTTTTATTTATATAAAACGAATCCGTTGCTACCCTGACAGCATCACGAGGAAATCTATTTATCATAGACAGTAGATTTATAGAAACATATGTCAACATAGATGATCTTAAATGAATAAATTGCGGTGCGTCACCATCAAGATAACTCACAATTGTACCTAGTTTGGTTACGTCTGACAAATAAGCATTACTCCGATTTATAAATGTGTTTTTTTTCCCTTGTATCAGCAATTATAAAATCGAGTTCAGCATCGTCCATAATCAATCTTGTACAGTGTCTTTTATGATCATATGCTCCTCCTTGAGTAAATTTACCAATTATCTTTCTACCAAGATCTTTTGCAAGTTTTTCATCGTGCTCGTCCCTTCATTTACGTATATTATTGGTAATTTTAACAATGTCATCTTCATGAAGATTAGGAAATTCTTTCCTGGCATCATCAATATTAAATCTAGTTGGTTCTGGTAACCAAACTTGCTTTTGTAACCGATATGATATAATTGCCTCACTCACCTGTAAAGATATTAAAATTCCAGCATCAAGCATATATCGCAATAGTACTATTGGAACCCAACATTTTTCTGAAAAATGTCTTCCAAACCAAGCATAAGTAATCTGATGGCGATTTTCTGCAAACTCAAATGATTCTACATGAGCAAATCCGGTTAAGTCAAAATCTGGTAAATGTCTGTTTATCGCAACCCCGGTCATCTCGTGTGATGGATGTCCGAATCTCTTAAAGTATTCAGAACATTCTCCGTATCCAAGAAAACTTCCAGGATAACATGCTACCATATCACCGGACATAACGTCATTATACTTATATTTAGTATTCCACAATCCTCCGTGTCCATATTCTACGCAGCTTTTATGGATATCTTCAAGAAATTCCGATCGTGTTGGTTTCCATAAATTCTTCTCCTGAGCGAAAAGAGCCGCTACAGATGGAACTGTAAAACAATTATTTAATAATTGTCTAACCTTGAAATTGTCAGAAGAATATTTCAGCGCAAGATGTTCCATTTCTACATTAAGAGATTTTGTACGGTAAATATCACCATTAGGCCGTACAAACTGATCGTAATAATCATATTCTGAACTTTGAAATAACCAAACGGATACAGGGTCACTTTTACTGATATGTTTGATAAAATCAAATATATGACCATCATAAAATTTAACCGTTCTATTTCGTGGAAAGATTGTTACTGCTGAGGTCCATGCATGCGAATTATGATCAATAATATATATAGGAGCTCCATTTTTTTATGTATTTTGGTTTATATAAAATCTCTCCGGTTAACGTCTTCAATGTTATTGGAAATCTTAATTTCTTTTCTAGATCAGCAACATCTCTGATAGATGCTCCAGTATCTTTTACTGATTCTGCCCACGTATTTATTTTTTTACGTCGTAAATCTGTTAAACCATTACCACGTATCGCGTTTATGAAATGTTCTGTAACTCGTTCAGCTACACAGTTTATTCTTGACTCTGACAATCTCATCGGCTTGAGATCCCCGACGTCAGGTTTATTATTCAGCGGATATATTGCATATACAACTGCAGTCACAGGGTACCCCTGTTCATAATACGGTTTATCAATGCCAGTCAGTATTCCGGGTTTAGATTTATTACTCAAAAGAACAATATTATTTCCTGACTGTATGCGTACTGGATCACGCTTGTCAAGAATAATCCAAGTATCTTCTGCTGTATTTACAATAAATTTTATTAAAATAAAATATTTTTGATCATCAAGGTGATTAATAATTGCTTTTCCTCGTTTGTCATTCATAATATTAGTAACATTTCCGACTCTGAATGTTGACCATACGTGAGCAGCACCACTATTACGAAATTCATTCTTGGCTTCACGGATACGTTCGGTTATATCCTCATCCGTTAATGCCAGATCTTGCATCAAAGTACTAAATTTATATTCTGATAGTCTGTCAAGATCAAATCTAGCTCTTTTAGGTTCAATTGCCGATAATTCCTCCATATAATTAAAACAAATATTTAAATTAAAATTTTGATATATATATAATGCTTGAAACAAAAAACAAATGTGCTTGGCTCAAAATTGGACATACTTCTCATTGTAATAAATCGTGCGTGAACAAATACTGCGGAAATCATGCACAAAGTATCAAAAATGGAAGTACAGGACCAATACCGTGTGTGCAATGCGGTGTTGGAGTCAGAGGAAAAACTCAATTGTGTTTAAAATGTGGCGGAAAAAAATACAGGGAATTAAAACGATATTATGACAACAAAAAAAAAATAAAAAAAATAATACTTTGACATTGTCGGGTAATACTTCTATAAAAACCGTAGAAGATTATCTGACCAGATTTCAAAACAATGATTTAGACAAATAATATTAAATATATAATGACTCAGACAAATCAGACTTATGATGAAATAATCGACAATGATATTATAAGAAAATTGAAAATTGAGTACTATGAGAAACACGAATTTGTTAAACATCCAGTATATACAAATTATGAAGCATCCCGAGATGGTGTAATCAGACACTGTAGATTGAAAAACCAGTCGGTAGTATTAATAATACTGGCTATTTTATATTTTGTGTTGGGAAAAATAAACATTATTTATCAAATAGATTCATATTCGAATGTTTTCGTGGAGTCGTTAAAAATGGACTTGTAGTTGATCATATTGATGGAGATCCCAAAAATAATCGGTTATCTAACCTGCAAGCTATTGCACCGAGTCAGAATTCTGCAGGTGGAAATACTGGAAAATATCCCAAGATCCCGAGGTCGGTTATATCCATAAATATACAGACAGGCCAAGAAATAACTTTTCCCTCAATTAGTGCAGCTGCAAAACATTTTGGCATCAATCCTGCGGCAGTCAAACGTGTTGCAGATAATATTACTAAATCTGCATATTCAATAAAATGTGATCAGTCGATAATATTTGAATATATCTAACTGTGTACTCTTAATAAATAAATATTTTTTTTTATGTTGTATATAGTTCGACTCTATATTTTGCCATGGGTACCTTCACCGTCGCTCTCAGTGTCACTCTCTTTTTTGACAGAATCAAATAACATAATTTTTCTTAACTGCATTACACGATTGTCCACAATCTTTTTTCTTTCGTATTCACGAGATAGTTCGGATCTGATATTTTCGATCGAACGTGCAAGAGGCACAAATAGCTTTACCTGTTTGTCATTTACAATTGCCAAGGATTCTAACATAGACTGATAGATTAATTTTACGAATTTATAATTGGATGGTAATGTGTATTTATTGTCGATTTTTGGTTGTTTTAATATTTCATAATCGCATAATATTTTTTCAGAATCAAGATTATCAAAGAGATTTATTCCGTTATGGTTTAATTTTTTAATAGCAGAAATAATATCATTAATGTTTTCTTGGTTCATTATATATATAAATATTTCTTTAAAATAAAAATTAATTGACATTCAAGTTTTTAACTTTGACTTTTGACCTTGATGTTTGGCCTTTCAAGTTTTAAAGTTGAATGACTTTGTGTTGACTGACTTGGTCTTTATATAATTATTATTATTATTATTATTATTATTATTATTATTATTATTATTATTATTATTATTATTATTATTATTATTATTATTAAAAATATCAGAAATAATCAGTAGCATCCTAAGCGGTTTCCCGTCACTTGGCCCCCTGATAGCCTTTGTGTCTTTCATGGAGTCCTTTTTTTGTATGATGATGTCTTTCTTATGTCTTTCTTATGACCGTTATTGGCACCCCATGTTCTGTTTCTATTGGCTAGCATTCTTTCTGCATGTTTCCTTGTGGGGGTCTTTCAAATGAGGTAGAGAGCTCAGGCATGCTACTGATTATTTTAGGGGGTATCTAGGCATTGCGGTTTCATATAACCCCCCACCAAATCAAACCCCGGGGTAAGTGCAAAATGCACTCACCACGTGGCGTGACGTGGTGAGGGGTTCATGAAACCTCGGGGCGGTGCCCCCCAATCTTAATAAAATTGGCAACCCTTGGACCATATACCCACCCCCGCGGCCATGGGAATCGAACGACAGACCTTCAGCACCAGAATCCAAATATTCTTGCACTGAGCTATGACATTCGGTTGAGTGTATATACTCGAGAAATTATTATATAGTATATGACTAACACGAGAGTATTACATTTTCTAAATAAATCAAGAAATTTATGATTTTACTAAAATATATTCACCACTCGTATATATAAAACGATTAAAATATATTACCACTCGTATATATAAAACGAGATTACTTAAAATTACAGACACAGGTAATATACATGCAGTCTGAAGATGAATAACTACTACGTCAGCCAAGCCCACACAAAATCGATAAAGTACATCCTGTTCCAGTACGGCCTTTATACACATATATTTTTCGTTTTAAGGTTTTAAAATTACTATCAGAATACAACACTGTTCACATTATAGGGCAGGGATATATCAAACAGGTTGGTTTTTAACAAGCCTGTAAGGATTAACAGACAGACGGACTAATACGCTTCGTTCGATCAAGCTAATATACACGTATGTACAACTGGGTTTGTACAGGTAACGACGTAGTACATAAGGGGAAATAATCGTTTAATTTACTCCACGGAGAGAGATAGCGGAGTTATCTCGCTTTATTATATATACAATTGCTTTAATCATAGGAATTGATTATTTATCCTGGTTTTGATTAATTTTGATTAGTAATTTACCCATCAGATAAAGAAATTTCTAACTATTTCATGAATTAGAGTACCTATTTACCCATCAGATAAAGAAATTTCTAACTATTTCATGAATTAGAGTACCTATTTACCCATCAGATAAAGAAATTTCTAACTATTTCATATATTTACTCATCAGATTATTAAAAATCAGTAAAAAAAATATATTATTTCAGAATCAGATTATTTTTTTCCCCCTGATTATTTACTCAGACGTTCTACGAGCGTATATACAAATTAATATTAAGTGATTCTTGTCTTAGATCCAAAATGTATCCTGTCTGGTCAGTACGTTTGAAATTTATTCTTGACAATAATGGATTATGTACACGTAGATAAACTGGATTAATTGGCTGAGATTACAATTAACCACCCGGGCGGTACTTGAGGTGTAAATGCATATAATATATACCCCTGTTGAGCCTGGTTAGACTTTGAAAGATCTACTTGATAGCTGTAATCAATTACGTCACATACTAGATTGACCGCGATCGTTGATGTTATATTAACAATACCAGGTGAGATATGGCGACCTCCACCATGTGGATCATTATTATATTTAAGAATGGTTGGTGTAGGTATTAATTTTTTCCATGAATAACATATTCTTTTAAAGTGTTCATTAATAAGATCATTAACTGATTTCTTTAGCTCTTCAGAGTTAAATCCCGGAATTACAAATGTTGGTAGCTGTTCTTCTGTGATTCCATAATATTTAAGAAATACTGTTTTAAATAAACGTTTATAACTTACACGCTGAATAGGACCGTCTTCATTAACTATGTAAGTATTAAGAAATCTATCTGCCGATACGTTTAATGTTTTTTCTCTGTCAACGATAGCCTTATTTACATATTCTAAGTCTGATGCAACCTGATTCAAATGTTGTATTGTTTCAATTTTTTGATTTTTTAAGTCATCGTTGTAGGAAGTGCTGATGCTGGAAAATAAAATTCTTAGATCATTAAGTACACGTCCATGTTCAGATTTAACTGGTTTTGATTTTGAAATAATTTCTTCAACATTAATTGTTGCTATTCTTGTTGTACCTTTACCCCGAACAAAATCTATAAAATGATTATACTGTGCATAACCACGATAAGCATCCGGAATCTCTATAAACGTATAAGTTTTTTGATATTCTGGAAGTTTTATAAATTTTTCAACATCTATGACGAAATCAGATCGTTGTGGTTCTGGTGGTCCTTGATAAACCGGTGAAACTTCAGGCCATCCTAATACTGATCTAATCGAACTTTGATACATATCTACAGAATAATCAGGGGAATTTATTTCAATAACCGCTGATAATGTTGGTTCGTGAACAGTAATTGCTATTTTTGATTATTTTCCCGTAATAGATTTAATTCTGCGTTGGAACTCATCATTAATCTGTTCTATTTGATAACTGCCCGTTGGAATGGCAACTACTTGCTAATCAGGAGTTCCATCAGGCATATTCTTATTGGCGAATACTAATGAATTATTTGGTTGTAGTCCACCAAATGGTTTTGATCTAATATTTGGCCAGCTATAATAAACTCGCAATTGTGCTAATGCTATTTCCTTTGCAGGAATTGAGGTTGGAAAATTGACACTAAATTCAGGATTGGTCGAACTTAACGATATCATAGTAGTTTTTGACGGAGTCGTATAAGTGACGATCTGCTGAAGTAACTCCCTGTCTGTCATTATTATTATCGTTGTTATTTAATTCGTTAAAATCATTAGCGATTACCTTAAACGCATCATCATAGGTTTTCATCATCATCGCGAATTCAGTATCGGATATTTCACCATCACTAACACACGAAGAAATGTACAAAGATAGTTTAGAGCATGCCTCTGCCACTGTATGTAATTTAATCATATAATCGTGCAATTTAGCATTTGTACAGGTATCTATCTTTTTAGCTATAATACCGAGAACACCAGCAATAGTGGTTGATGCTGAAACAATGATGGTTATAACAGTAGGTGCTGTCATCGGCAATGTTGATAATAATAATCCTGTTCCAGCAATAACAGCAGAAACCGAGTAAACAACTACATCAATAACAACTATACGCCTTTTGTATTTTTTTATTTTTATGTTATAATGATCGATAAAATTATTTAGTTTAGTCAAACGCTCACATACCTGATTGCATCTGTAACGTTGAACGTCGATGCGAGACTGTGGTTGATCCATTATACTAACAACATCATTTAATTAAGTTTCAGTTACGAATTCTAGGCACCACCAGTAACGTCTCGGAGGTATTTCCGTTGATATTAACGTAAAGATTTCTTTGATATTCTTGGTTAGCATCACCAATAGAGGATTATGATATACATTTGGTGATAATGAAGTTGCCGCAGTAATTTCCGAACCGTATAAAGATAACCTGTATAACCCAGTTACTTCTGCGGTATGTTCGAGTGTGTTATTTTGTGGTGTCCATGTTGATGATCCTGATGCTACAGTATATACGATATTTTTAATTTGTGCGTGTGGAATTTTAATCAGATTAGTTTTTTGAACAATATTAGGTATCCCACTGACAATATCATTGAGTTTCATGTTAACGTCGGCTAGTCTTACGTCAACGGTTGGTTGTTTCCCAAAAAAATCTTTAATGGTTTTGTTTATATTTCGACGAAAATTTAAGAACGTTTCTACATGTCTAGAAAAAATATTACTGAGTGTAGTCATTTCGTCATCGATTTTATTTTAGAGGAATTTCCTTATCATCGACGTATTTCTTCGTCACAGCATCAAAATCAGATTCTGGGGTTCTAAGATTGTTAATACCATTATTATTCATATTAAGAAATGCACACATTATGCCGCCGTTGGCCAATACGTACTTAGATTCTTGATCATCGACATATTTCTTTGTTGCAGCGTCTGCATCTGTGACTGGGTTTCCAAGGTCTATAATTTTATTTTGATTCATAATAATGTCACTCTTTGAACAAATCACCAGCTTTCTTAATATAATCGCTGACTGAGTACCGGAATCTTGTATTTTACCCTGATCAGTAAAAGTAACTATATTATTAACAACCGCATTAAGAACTCGTATAAGTACATCTGGCAGTTTTATATTACTAGTTTTTAATCGTCCTTCCTTATCCTGAAAAACAACTACTTCATTTTGATCAACACTGGTTATGTTTAATAAATCATCAATCTCATTTCTGAGTTGATCGAGAGTTGCGTATTTAGATAAATCAGCTTGCTGCTGAGCTTTACCACGAGAAGATCTTCCGTAAATATCCACCATTGTATTTACTAATGTCTGTTTAAATGCGACAATGTAGTATATTCATATACAACTTTATGAGGTGGTTCTGTTAATTTTGATACAGCATCAAGTACGTTAAGTACTTCTCGACCACATATTGGTGGATCAGTTAATGTTTGTGTTGGTAACGTTGAATACCATATTGGAGTACTTTGATCACCGCTAATATACTTTAAGAATTCTTTTGGTGGAGCTAGTCCATATGAATCAAAATAAATAATTCCACGTGGATCAATTGCATATCCAACCCAATGTGTGCAGGGACCAGAGTTTTTATCGAGATTAATAATACCGGTTTCAATATTGTTTGGTTTTTTTTGGTAATTGATCGCGCATAAAAACTCCTCTGAAATTTTTTATTTTTAATTTTTTAGCAGCATCTAGTAAATCAAAATTGGACATAGGAGATATTAGTAAACTGTCCCTGGTAATCTTAGGCCTTTTCCGTACCATGAATGTGGAGTCCCTGGCAATCTTAGACCCCTTCCCTTTTTTTTGATTCCCTTTCCTGTTGCTTTCTTTAATGCCATTCCAGCAGCGGTTCCAACGGCACCTAATGCAGCTGCTTTTGCAACAGCTGGGGCTGCAGCGGCAATTAATGCTGGTATAGCAGCAAGAAGTGGAAAAATACCACCCGTCTTAACTATGTATTTAATGGCACCCGCAGAAAGATTAAGTTTTATACCTTTATTTGATTTTTTGGCTTCATTGAAATTCCTGAGCTGACGTTATGTAAGATATAATTTATTTGAGCCGCTCATCTGCTCTTTCTTTAGCAATATTTTTAATCCACAGTCATTTTTTGATGCTGATTGTATCCTTTTAATCTGACCAGGAGTCAGACTAACAATAACGTGATTATATGACATTATAATATTCATAAACGATCTAATTACATGTTTTCTACTGGAGCATCAACGACTCTCATTCGTCCACCAGCACCTTCAAGTAACATTGATTTATCGCTAAGGATAACAGCTATTGCTCTGTAATCAGGAATAGCTACTGGTCGTGTCACACGAGCTCGAAAGTGTATATCAACTACTGACTGTCTGTATAAATTTAAATGTTCGAGCGAAAAGTAATAAATCGGATATAATGTTGCAAGATCTCTTTGTGATATTTGCAAACCAGTATCAATATTTTGATCACGGCCCATGAACGTCATTAGACGATGATATGCACGTGCTACATGATTTTGCTCGAAATTCAGTAATATATCCTCGGATGGGTCTTGATGTCCGTTTATCCTCAGCGATACTTCAGAAACACCAAGATTGTCGAATGTCATTGTATTACGTAATTGATTGTTCAATCGTGCATTATCTTGAAATGCAATAAATATATGCCGTGGTGTAGAAATACCCTGTTGAGAAGCTATCTGCCATGCAAATAAACCATTAATATTACTCTGGATAGCATCTGTGGTCATTGTCAACCATTATAACGCTGATTTACCACCTTGATTCATAAAAGAGAGTAGACGATCTTCTTCAGATATTGATGGAGTCATCACCGGCATCCATAATGAAAGTTTGGTTAATACTACTTTACCATGAAGTGCCGCAGTTGCAGCAGCATCAACACCAGCGGGGTGCCATATTGCATCATCGTCCGTGGCTTTTCTTACAAGTACAACCGTATGTTTGGCTCCGAAAATAACTTTTCTGACGTTTCTGCAAAATCCAAATATATGTGACAGTGGAATCGCACATGAAAACCTTTCATTTTCGTTAAGCATTGCTCGACGCGACGCAAATCGCAAGTTGAAATTTCCATTCATTGATACAACTGTATCCCCAGCTGCATTTAGTGTTACATTCCTATGTTCGGCTGATCAGTTGTATCCTTTGCAAACATCATTGATGGACCAGCTGATCTTGAATAATCGTCGCTGTATCTAACAAGACCCAATATTGTTGTTGCAACATCAACGTTTTTCTGGATTGATTCAATATTTTTTTCCATCAATCATATACGTGGCACTGTCAAATAACGCCATAATGCCAGTATTAACAAAACCAACCCGATCAGCAATTCCATAATCTGTATTATCTGCTTTTAAAAGTCTACCTTCAACCTCAATAAACGCCTCAGCAGGTAGGAAATACCTACTTGTATCCTGAACCTGTAGTTCAATTCGTCCACGCTGATCTGGAATTCGAGCGTCATAAGAATAATATTGATAATCACGCACAGACTCATCTTTAAGTACTGGTGCGTCCATGTCGAATGCGGGATCAGATATGCGCTTAAACATCTTTATTATATTTATTATCGTCTAAAACGAAGACCACTTCCTGCTATCAGACTAGTGGTTATATTTTTTTTCTTTTTCTGACATTGGTACATCAGCCAACTTTGCTAGTTTTTGATTAGCAATTTGATTTATTACTTTACTGACATTTGCAGGCATTACTTCAGTATTAGGTAATTTTACTGGTGGTTGAGGTTTTCGTCGTATTAATCGTGCTAGTCTATCTTTGATCGCTGAAAATGCTTTACCAGCGAGATTACCCATAGCACCAATACCTTTTTCACGAACAACATCAATAGCTTTCATTCCCAGTTGCTTTGCGATCGGTATTGCTTTTGGGGCTATCCTTCTAAATAGACCCTGAACAACATCACCTAGTCCATCTCCGTAGGCTGTTTTGTATACTGGTAATCGTGAGTTTATTACCCTGACCATGGTTGGTCCACGTTGAGTACTATGTACGATCATTTTATTATAGTAATTGTATTTAATTACGTACTCAGTCACTGTAGTAGTCATCGGCAATTTCATTAATAAGAGACCGATAAACATCAACGTCCATGATACCGCCTGTAAATAACCGTCTGCAAATATCAGCCGCTTCATTAATTATTTCTGGAGAATTATTACCAGCTCGTTTTCCTCCAATGAGGAGTTCTAGTCGATCAACATCGGCAAGGACATTATTAGGACAAGTAATAACATCGCTCCCTAAACCATGTCCAGTTGCAGATGGATCTTGATATTCTTCCTCACTTATTGTTTTGACTGGTTGTAGTGGTGATTGCAATTGTTTCATCATTCCTTCTAAATGTTTATCTTGTTCTAGCTTTGTTTTGTTTTATTTGTTCCATTAGTTGTAATTGTGGGGATTGTGGTGATTCAAATTGTAATTGTTGTGGTGATCGTTGTGGTGATGATGATAACTGTTGTAATTGTTGTGGTGATCGTTGTGGTGATGGTAATGTTCGTTTACCTTGTTTAGCTCTTTCTTCTAAATATTTGTGTACAATATCATCAAATCTATTAAAATTTATAATATCTTCTTCAGATCTGATTTCCGGAATATCAGTAGCGATGCGATATACATCCTTGATCCAATCAGCACGTTTTAGAGATTTAACATGTTCTGGTTTTACATATTTTTGTCTTTCATCATATCCAAACGCGGCAATATCAAATAATTGATTTGGGTCCTTGATAGCAGCAATACCTTCAGGCGTAAATTTATCTATTATCTTAGTTCTGGTTCTTGGTGGTTGTGGTGGTTGTGGTGGTGGTTGAGCAGCTTGAATACGACCAGCAATATCAGCAGGTAATGTTTCAAGAGCCCGTTGTGTTGCCTCAGTTGCTGTAACAATTTTCTTTGTTGGTTCGACAATCGGTTTAAATAATTGTTTTGTATCCTCTTCAAATTCAACATGAAATTCCTGACGTTCTTGTAATTGTTGTTTAACAGAATCACGAACAGGTAAATATTTTCTAATTGCCTCTAATCGCTCTCGAGCTAATCTAGCTGAATGTGGTTCGCCTATAACGACCATTATCAATAATATTTATACTGGCTGTTTAATTTACAGCAGAAGGCAGGGTGAACGACAAACATTGAGTGACCCGCGAGTAAACTAAACGCATTATAACATTAAAAATCAAACAAGTCAAAAATAAAATAACAAAAATGAGCTAACCTAAAACGATTTATTATCCGTTTTTTCAAACTATATGGTAATAATAAAGTTAGGAGGTTTGGTTTAGAGTTATTGACATTATTTTTTCAGCCCCTGTAGGAACCTTTATTTTATGAAAAACTTGCTCGAAACCAATTTGTAGGGTTCACCCGCCCTGCTGCTAGGGGACAGAAGAAACTATGGACTGGTCAGGATGGAAAATCCCCATCACACCATGTAGGGCCCTACAGTCCAGACATAGATGGTAAAGTCAGTAGTTTCAAGTCGCTTTAGGTTAGTGTTGACGGCCACTGGAAATATTGTCTCTAATGTGTCTAGTGGTTATATGACTTCCTCAACCTTCTCTACATGGTACTATTCACAATTAACGGTAATGCCATAATCGCTAGAGGGCTCTTCCCCTTCGTTAGCAAATAGTTCATCCTTCAAGCAAATTATGGCATATATTCCATACGTATGTTCCCTCTCTTCGCGTTTCGGAAAATAATATGGAGTATGTGTTGTAACGCAGACCCCGTACAAAGCGGGGCAGTCTATAAGTCTAGTTAACCTCCTTTACGGCTCATATGCTGGAGGAGCAATCGGCGTAGGGAGATCGGGCAGGTTTGAAAAAGGAATTGATGACACAACTTAGGCGGTGTCCTCGCCTAAACGTTTGGTAAGATCTGCTCGGAACTCTGACCAACTCGAAACCTTTCTTATGCATCACTGATAATCACCGTGACAGCCGTCATTATGTCGTTCTTGACGGTCGTGTCCTCCAATATGAGCATGAACGCATAATTGGGAAGGATCTCAGAGGGCTTCTTAAACTAAGTCTTCGTTTGTGTTGAGCTTACCTTCCACCAGTACCCTGATCTGATTATGCTTTTAAGCCTTTCCTCAGAGGCGCCGGACGGTAGATTATCCTGTCGAAGAAAAGAGCTAGCACCCGAGTGATATGCCTTCCAAGGGAATGACAAGTGGGTCAGCCGCTAGGGTGGTAAGAACCCCTACACGTCTGATACCACGCCGCTGTCATCGTCGACAACATTTATACCCCGCACATACTTTTTTCAGCGAGAGATTTGCTATTTGACCTCAACCTCGACATTATCAATCTTTGTTAGGTGGTAGTAAAAGGGGGTGGGTAGCTTCAAGAGACACAAACGTAACAGTAGGATACATCATGATACGAATTTTTGCAGACGTGTGTAAATCATCTCTGTTATTACCTCGATAAGTAACTTAGCATTGATGTGAAGCTCACCTCTCATACCCGTTTGCACCATGTATTGGCCGGCTTTGTCCGAACTCGCTATCCAAGATTTCAGTTTCAAAAGAAAGAAACGTCAAACTTGTAACCAGAGGTCGTGATCCTATCAATCTCCAACGCCACGGTAAAGCGATAGACATTCAGTTCTGCCTCAAGGAGTGGCTGTCGCAAGGAAAAGTAGGGACCATCTGTAGCCGCTATGCTGGGATTTGATGTAAAGCAAATAAGGGATGGGGTAAATAAGGGATGGGGTATGGCCGAAAGGAACATTTATGAGCCCTACATCCAAGTCAGTGTAGGCCTTTGTGGCGGTCATTTACCAGGGCTGCATCCATGGAGTCAACAAATGCTTTGGTTGCAGCATCTTGTTGGGCTAGAGAGCTTTTAATTCTTACGAGCTTGTGCGCATTCATGTTCAGGGTTGAATCCATGGTATTGCCACTCTTTACCAAAACCCATCAAAGCAGAGGGTCAGTAATCGGTATGGGTGATTTTTCCATTAAGAGGCTCTATCGCCTCTGGTTTGACTTTACCCTGCTCTGAAGTAGGAAAGACCTCCAGATCCTCACGCATTGGACGCAGGTGCAAACAGTTCCATTTTCCTATGGTAACTACGTATTTTTAGTGATGCTTCTGAAATCGAAATCGTCGCAATTCGTTTCCTCCTGGCCGATGAGATACATCACCATGGCGAAGCGAAAATGTCTAATCAAAGGCTTAGTCGTGGCATTATGTATAATCATATTTTCTTGTTTAATTTATGGGAGCTCAGGTAGTTAACAAGAAATCTACCCGACCACCTATCTGCCGCCGAAGCAAAGCAAATTATGCTTGAACCTCTTGTAAATAACTGCTTGTGTTGATATAGGTCGATTCACCACAATTTCCCTCGACGCATGTATCCCTGATCAGTATTTTTTCCAGGGGTAAATATTTATTTGCTAGAAAGGTACGCAGTATTACGTCTACGAAAGCAGAGGTGGGATGATACTCGTGGTCACCTTAAACAACCTGGTATATTGGTGGTCTGCCTTGATCCAATAAAAACGCGTTATTATCAAGGGCACCCGAAACATTGAACCAGCCAGATACATACGTAATCTCCTGTATGAGGTTTTATAATAAAAAACTGATTATGGTATGGTCACGACTTTCGCTTTAATAATGAGGCACAATATGAGCTAGGCGTCGCGCTCCTCCACAGAGCCTCAGAAAGCGAGACCATGAATCGGGCTCTATGAGTCTTGACATTTCATCTGAATTCAAACAGTCTTTTTAGCAATGTACAGTCTGCATATCGCCCTTGCCACAGTACTGAAACTACTCTTCTGAAAGTAGTCAATGACCTTCTCTCTGCTTTGGATAGCGGAAAGATTACAGTCCTCACTCTCCTTGTCTTGTCTGCAGCATTTGACACTATAGACCATGATATATTACTTCACCGTCTCCAGCATGTATCTGGCATTCATGATACGGCCTTACTATGGTTCAAGTCCTACTTGGTCAACAGGACACAAATTGTGTCCGCAAATGGAAAACACTCCAGCCCAGTTGATCTATGCTGTGGTGTTCCACAGGGGTCTGTTCTTGGACTTGTTCTCTTCATTCTATACACTCAGCCACTCTCAAGTGTCATAGATCATCATCCAGTGTCTCACCAATTGTATGCTGATGACACCCAAATATACAAATCTAGCCATCCAGTTGAAGTTGAAGCTACCATCCAAGGCGTAGAGAGGTGCATTTCCGATGTGAAATCATGGGTGACATGTAACAAGCTGCAGATGAATGATGATAAAACTGAAGCCATCCTGATTACAACACAAAGACTTTCTCATTCACATCCTTTACCTCAGACAATAAATGTCAGCAACACCAACATTACATTCACACAGTCAGTACGAAACCTCGGTGTCACTCTCGACAGTACTCTCTCGTTGCACCAACATGTCATGAACATATGCAAGGCTGCATATCTTGAGCTGAGACGAATCAGCTCCATTCACAAGTATCTTTCAGTTGATGCCACTAAAACACTTGTGTGTTCCTTAGCACTTTCAAGACTGGACTATTGTAACTCAATTCTGTCTGGTTCGTCTCAATATCTACTTCAGAAACTTCAAAAAGTTCAAAATACAGCTGCTCGAATCATCCTTAGAGTACCACGATCAGAGCACGCCTCTCCCTGCTCTGTACCCTACACTGGCTATCCATACGATCCAGAATTAAACACAAAATTTGTTCTCTGTGCTACGTTTCACTGACGGGCTCCAGTCCAACATACCTATCCGACCTCACCCATGTGTGTACACCAGCAAGATACTTACGCTCCTCTTCTGACGCTCGTATTCTCATTATTCCCACTATGAAGATGAAATCATATGGACAACGCTCTTTTGCATACCAGGGCCCAGCAACATGGAACGAATTGCCCACTGCACGTAGACACAAAGACACAGTGATCTCATTCAAGAGCGCTCTTAAAACTCACCTATTTCAACTGCAAGAACAGACTTAAAGACCTAATAATGTATCCTTGCCTTAAATATTTACAGCATATTTTCTGTTTCTACTTTCGTGGTGTTTGGTTTTAATTTTGTAATCATATCATTATATATGTTTTTTAAGTGTTGTCAAATGTTGTAAAGCGCTTAGAGCTTCTAAAGATTAGGCGCTATACAAAGTCCTCATTATTATTATTATTATTATTATTTACTTCTCAGATGGGGCTTACTTTAAGATTCTCATCGGAAAAATCTCTCTTAGGGGTATATTCTCCCTTACATCAGGTAAGATGAAGCCGTACGGACAAATCTTGCCCAAGATGATGATATATGGGAGTTGATCGTAAACTACCAGGTAATGTTGGGATATTTGAAAGCAAACTATACTACGAAATAGGCAGCGGACTTTACATGCTACCCGAAACATGGGCCATAAGGTAGGTACTTATGAAGGATGCAAGAACGAATTTCGTATCACCAGTGAGGACCCCTTCCTGGTGACTAACAATACCGAAGCCCTCCCAACCCTCCATCCCTGGCTAATCCTCTACGGTCGTAATGTAATCCACATCCTATATTATAGTTCCAATATGTTCTGGCTAAGCGTTTTTCTAACGAGCATTAACTCTTAACAGGATCATAATCTCCTATCGGCTCATCGTATATGGATAAAGATTTTCAGGGCATTATAATGTTTATTATGATTAAATTCCTTGAGTGCCAACACTTCCGAACCAGTTTTAGTCGTACTGTATGTCATTTAAACAAATTTGCGGTTGTTTTATTAAGATGGCACAGTACGGTAATAAACCTGATTCCTTTCATTCCCTTCGCAGACATACGTTGTTATGGTCTCCCGGGTTTGGTGGTGGTAAACATCAACCCCGTCACCACTGATTAGGACCACTTATTCTTTCGGGAGGAACCACCGAGTACGACGTCAAACGGACGATAGTTAAAAACCTGTGTCATGATGGAAGTAGTGGAGGTATTCAATTTGGACGATGCTGATATTTGGGACAAGTATAAGGATCTGCAGGTTACATACTGGGAGAGGACCAACGCAGGCTACCAAGGCATCCAGTCAGCTAACTGCGTCCTAATTCGCATAGTATCTGGGAACACCGTGGATGCTACCAGACCTGATGCTTCTCTTGCTGAGACCTATGGAATCCTATTTTTCATTGCCCGTTACTTTGAACTGCTCGACGACCACACACCCTTCTACCAGGCCATTTTCGCCGATTGCTTGACGTTTGAAGTCTTCATTAACAGCTACAGAAGGTGCATCCACATCACTGTCATGGGAACGAACTGCTCTTTCAGGGGACTCTCCTTGGAGTTTGTGTTGCAACCATCGACGATCTTGCCCCCTTGGTTAGAAATCAACACACGCCGTTTTTCTTTGCACCCTAGTGCTCAGACACCGTTTTTCTTTGCACACTAGTGCTCAGACACCGTAAGGAAGTGGCTAATAAAAGCTATATCGTCCGGAACCTGAACCTCATTACATCAGCCAAGGTTTTATCTTCATCGAAGCAGCACCTCTTTCGTTCGCGATACGGACATATTTTACAACTCTCTGACAATAAGGTAACAGCCGTTGTCGAGGGTGTCCCTAATCTGGTCTTCGCTCAAGGTCAGGTCTTTCTACCATAACACATTTTGTATATTTCCCTCTTCTTGGTTCTGGCAGGCTTATAGCAAATTTCAGCAAATGGATGGCACTGCTGATAGAAAAGATATCGCAGATGGCTAGGGTTTTCAATATGTATTTGAAACTTCTCACGGAAGCGCAGCTGTTCATCCAAAATGGTCAAGTGATCTCCGCATTTTATAAGTACGTCTTCACTAATTTGCAACCCAACTGTGCCCCATTGTTTGTCGTCGCTGATATGGATAATGCATTTTCGTCTTCTAGCTGTTGGAAATACCGTTGTAGAAAGGTTACGAAACCATAACTGTGTTCTGCACCACCATTCGGCTGAATATGGCTATGATCTTCCTTGAATCAGGGAGATAATCATCTTATCTGAGAGTGAAAATCTGGATTAGTTGTTGCCCAATCTCTCAGCCATGGCCGAGGAAACGAATACATTATGTTTTTGACGACTGTACCTGTCTCGGTGGAGTGCGGTACTACTAAACTTCCACGACTAATCTATCCTAAAGTCTTAACACACAGATACTAGCGTATGGGACATCCCTCAAACGTATAGCGCTATGGCAAAGGAAATTTGAGAGCAGACCTCGTAAATGCCCCCCCCCCCCCTTTGCTGTTAAAATGAAGTTTCATTTAAAGACACATTGAAAGGTATAAGAAAATAATGTGGTGAAAGCTGAGAATAGACAGAAGGTCCAAGAGATTTTAAGCCCCAAGTACATAGTAAGTCTATACTGCGGAAGGATCCACCCATAAAGGACAAGTGATGGATGCATCTGTGTAATATATTGTGTCATGTTTTGACCCTCATCTGCTTGCTGTAGTCGTTGCGTCAAATACTTTGAGGTTTGCGAATCCAAAACATAATCTTTGCTAAGATAGATGTCACGAAATCACACAGGAATTCATGCAAGAGAATAGATTGTGAAAGTTCTTAAATTGCGCCCATGTAAGAGGACAAAGTCATTGGGGTAGAATGCTGTGACTTAAATCAGTAGCCCACAAGTAAGAAAATAATATATCCAATGGCAGCACTAATCTGAGACTGTTTTCCATGCTCGTGGCCACTATTATATTACACATTCACACACAATAGAAGTTTTGATTCAGGCCTATATAACTGAGTGTAGCTTCGCTACAATTTCTGTGCCACTGTAGAAATAGGATTATTGATCGCCACTCGCTGTATCTAATTTTCTTTTTAGCAGAATGGACATTTTATATTGGTTATAAATATTATTTTCTCTGTATTTTATGTTACTGTGTTAAACATTTTATATTAAACAGTTTCCGCGGTATATATAAACGGTGCAAAAAAGTCAAAAGTTGATGAGCATATCATTTCGAAACAATTTATGGATATATCCAGTTCTAGCATTATTTCAGGAGATGAATGAAGGATATCCAGCGTTACATAAAAGATTAAATCACTGCTTCGCTTAAGTGCATCATACATATCTGTAAGAAAACTCCCAAACGATGACTTTTCGAGAACAAAGCTGTTATAGAAATTCACAACAACGTTGTCAACTCTGTTGAGGAAACATCCGACAATGTCAATGAAACAATAGCCTAGATTGAAGCGATTGCAGTTTCTGAAACCGGTATAGTAAAAATATGAAGAAAATATATTGACGGAATTTGCAATTGGAGATAGATGTTTCCTTATATACTTGTATTCCGACTATAGTTCAATTAAGGCAACTGACGTGTGAGCTTGGTATACTGTTACGTGTCTAGGCTCGTTCAAAAAGTAACAAGAAAAGAGTGAAGACAACAAGCTTTGTAAAATTTAACAAATAATTTATTTCCTGTATAAACAAGGTAAAAATGAGGAAAAGGACTTACGGTTTACAAATCAAATCCAAAATTAATCCAAGAATTAAAAAAAAATAGAAGTCCTATAAAAAAGTCCTAAAGAAATCACAGTTTGAATCGCGATGAAATACAGGATTGAAGGCGATGACGTCTTCGAGAGTCAGCGATGTACTAATGTGACAACAGTTCTTTGTTGAATCACAAAAAATAATATTCCAGTTTGGAATTCCGGATAATTTTCAATAAATATATGTGTCCAAGAATTGTGTAAGGAGCACTTATATATATTTCTCCAGGGAAATGAATCACTATTCCAAAAAAGAAAATTGAACTCAAACTGGTCACAAGAAAACACCTTTGAGTGTCAAAGGTTTTAAGGCCAGCTGGCTAATTCTTCTTATAATATGAGTTATAAGACTATCTAAAAAGCAAAACAGATTCCCGTACGAGGGTTAAGTGGTCATCTTGCCAGAACAACGTAGACATTTTTTCACATGCCTAACATCACGTACTTCAGGTATAACCTTGATTCCACTGAATGAATCTTACTCTTACAAAGAATAAAAACAAAAGTTGTTTACCAGAAATCTTACTTGTCCTGAATCAAGGTTAGCAGTTAGATACAATGTTTCTACTACTGATTGTTTATCAGGTCAAACAGAACTGAGTTGAATTTCTAAAACAATATCAAATCCAGTAGACAAAGTTATCATTACAATAACATGTAATAGAATAAAAACAAAAAAAAATTAAAACTAACAATCAAGTAATTAAATTACATCTACATAACACTTCCGCCCATACAAGAAAAAGAAAGATTTATATAATCAAGCTTTCTTTTCACCTTATATTAATTATATGAGGTAAACAAAAGAACTCTTATGAATTATACAAAGTGTATATGTAATAATATTTCTATGCATGGGAAAGTGCATGTGCCGCTATGTGTATCTTTTTCCCTTGATGTGCCTGATGTCAATATTATATATATATATATCCTGTAACAACAAACTTCAGCTTAATAATCTGTTAATGAGTTTTGTTTTTCATCTTGTCGATGAAAGTAAGGGGTTTGTGATCACTAAACACAATAATTGGAGGAGCTGAACTAATGTAACCTTCAAAATGTTGTAATGCCAATATCAAAGCTAAACACTCCTTCTCGATTGTTGAATAATTTCTTTCGTGCTTATTTAATTTCTTAGAAAAATAGCACACTGATGATCAACACCATTTCTATCTTCTCGAATCAATACTGCTCCAACCCCAACATCACTTGCATCAACAGACAGTTTAAATGAATGACTGAAATTTGTAGCTGTAAGAACTGGTGCACTCTTAATTATGGCCTTTAACTTATCAAAAGCCTCCTGACATTTTTCAGTTCAAAAAAACATGTTTTTCTTGTTCAATAAATTTGTCAGGGTTCAGCAATTATGGAAAAATTGGAACAAAATTTACTACAGTATCCAGCCATACCGAAAATTCGCATCAGTTGCTATTTACTGACAGGCACAGGAAATTCAGAGATAGCCTTGACCTTGGCATCTATAGGCTTAACAAGCACGACATAACTCACTTTTGGATAAATTGTATTGTCAAACTTACATCAGTGAGTGTGTCAAAGAATTTCCGAATTGTTGCTAAATGTTCTTTCCAGGTGTAGTTGTAGATGATGACATCGTCGACGTAAGCATCACAATTATCTAAAACAGAGGTAATCATATTCATTAATTGTTGAAAAGTACTTGGCGAACCATTCATCCCAAACAGCATCATTTTTTAATGATAAAATCCATTTGCAGTCACGAATGCCGAAATTTCCTTTGCCCTTTCCGTTAGTGGAATTTGCCAAAATCCTTTCAGAATGTCAAATTTGGTTAGTGGTTAGAGCGTCCGCCTCGGATGCGGGAGGTCTTGGGTTCGAACCCCGGCCGAGTCATACCAAAAACTTAAAAAAATGGTACTAACAGCTGCCTCGCTTGGCGCCCAGCATTAAGAGGTTAGTGTTAGGACTGGTCGGCCTGGTGTCAGGATAATGTGACTGGGTGGGACATCATGCTACATGTCTGCAGCATGATGTCCCAGTGCGAGACATCACTATAAACTGCCACACTGCAGACATCGTAGCGATATGACTGAAAAATTGTTAAAACTACGTTACAAATCTAAATCACACACCCCCACCCCACCCCCACTCCAATTTTATCAATGCAGTCATCGATTCTTGGTAATGGAAATGAATATGTTTTAGTCACACTGTTCACTTTCCTATAATCAGTGCACATATGGAAAAGTTTTATGTGGTTTCGGAACAAGTATACATGGTGAACTCCAGTCACTTTTCCTAGGCTCTGTGAAATCGTTCTCCTGCAAATACTGAATTTCTTTTTTCAAGTATTCCTGTTTGAGAGGGTTCATCATGTATGGGTATTGTTTCATAATTTACAATTTGAACGTCATGAAAAATTTTGTTTGTTCTTGTAAGAACATCTGATATTAAGTGCTCATATTCAAATAATAACTGTTCAAGTTCATTCATTTCTTGTTGTTGCAAAAGTGAAAGTTTCTGGTCCAGATTATTCATAATTTCGGAATTCCGATATTAATTGCATGATTAACCTGGCTATGTCTCTCAACATACTGGTACTCCTTTAATTTATTTAGATCAGTGCACTATTATTAGAATATAATTCATTCATTTCTTCTTAACTTTGTAAGGCCGTAATACCTAACTTGAAGAAAATTTTGAAGAATGAACAAGAGAGACAGAACTCTATTACCAGACTCAA
>JAECUM010051527.1:12500-15986 GCA_016617855.1 Megalonaias nervosa | reverse complement strand
TTACTGCAGGGTAGAAACTGGTAGAAATGGGCTACTTCCTGCAATGAGTTCTGTTTGACAGGGTTTGTGACCGTAATGGTGAAAATAAAGGTTAATTCGCCGGATTGGATTCATGCGATTGTCGTCCGAGAGTGATGCGTTGGTGCGTTACTGTTTTTTGAATGGATATGTGTAGTTTTTCAGTCTTCTTGCGATTCTGAAGCGATAAAAGACGCGTGAGAAAAGTCGAATCGAGCGGAGGGTTGTGGTCACGCTTGCACTCCTTGTGTTAATTTATAATACCGATAAGGTGATTTCATCTTGTCAGAAATTTCGTCGTGCTTTATTGATAAAACTGCAGACTCCTGTGGGGAAACCTAGATGAAAGTTTATAATGTCACGATATTTTTTTCCTAATGCGACATTTCCATTACGGTTTCAAAAGCCGCGGCCATATTGGTATATTGTTAAATTCTGCCATTAAAGTAGTTATACTGCCCATAATTCGGTACCACAAAACCTGTGTTCGTACACATTTACTATAAATGTCATTTTTTTTTTTTTGTGCACGAGTGTTTAAAGTTAATACAGTGCATCATGGTAAAATCATATTTGCAAATTGGGAACGCTAAAGCTTCATTCTTGTTATAATTTGGGGGTTTTCCAAGTTAATTTAATCCGATTAGTTGGCTTTTTTATTCCGAGACAATAATTGACAGGTATATTATCGAACTTTGGTGAGTAGCAACTGTTTGAAAGTTATATAGAAGATCATTGTTTGGCAAAATATATGACACCGCTCCGGTGGCCTAGTGGTAGAGCGTCTGCCTCGGATGCGGGAGGTCGCGGGTTCGAACCACGGCCGAGTCATACCAAAGACTTTCAAAAATGGTACTAACAGCTGCCTCGCTTGGCGCTCAGCATTAAGAGGTTAGTGTTAGGACTGGTTGGCCTGGTGTCAGGATAATGTGACTGGGTGGGACATCATGCTACATGTGTGCGGCATGATGCCCCAGTGCTAAACATCACTATAAACTGTCACACTGCAGACATTGTAGCGATATGACTGAAAAATTGTTAAAGCTACGTTAGAAATCTAAATCACACACACACACACACGCAAAATATATGAATAAATAAATAAATAAAACGTGTTACAGAGGAGGAATCTGTTTCCGGTCAGTCTCGAGAATATTTATCGACTGAAACGAAGATGCATCTCTGTGGGTTTACTGAACATCTCAGTAAATAACTAATTTTAGGGATTATTTTCCTCGCCGACATGATGGGTCTTAACATCCAATCCAGTGTTAGGTTTTTGCATGAAAACAATACTTGCCGTCTGCACTCACTTATAAGTCCAGTTAAATTGCAAACAACAAAGATAGCACCTGCAGGGTCTATGCTGTTTTTATTTTTTACTCTAACAAACTGCACAGACCTAGATCTGCCCCCACGTTATGCGACGGCAGATCTGGGTTTTGAAGTTTGCAGTTTTACGAGTCTTATAAGTATACACGGTAACTCTTCTATTGCATATAATTTTTCTTTCATGTAACTTTATGCCACCTTGTATTTTAAAATTTTCCATTATAGATAACACTAATGAATTCGAAGACGAAACAACCGAAGGGAGAACTAATGTGACCTATGAAAATGCTACCCCTAACGCAAAGAGTGAAAGCAGTTACTTTCCTGTGATATTTTTCTCGTCTCTAGCACTCGTCATTCTGTGTACATGTGCAACAGGACTCAGTACTTGCGTTAGAAAGTAAGTCAACACAATTAACTCACACCTGCCATTACATGCCCAAAACTCCTACTCGTCCTTCGTCTGTGAATTATGCACAATATAGGGAAACATATTTTCCTTTGGAAAGCGACATTGTAAGATGATAGCAGTAGGAGTTCGCCCAGTGATACTGAAGAATTTTAAAGTTAGTCTCGTGATGCTGAGAGGAAATTTTAAAGTTAGTCTCGCAATGCTGAGAGGAAATTTTAAAGTTAGTCTCGCAATGCTGAGAGATGAATTTTAAAGTTAGTCCTGTGTTGCTGAGAAGGATATTTTTACGATTTGGTAACGTGTTATTTCAAAACTGGGCCCGTTTCTTTTACGACATCTCTGTTACAACGAGGAAAATTGCCTCCTGAAAATTAGTTGCGATGCGATTTTTCCTCATGTGGAACTGTTGTATCAAAGTTCTTGACACTACGATAGCAAGTAAGACAGTGCGCATCTGACTCACTAGATTATAAAACGTACTAAATATAAACTTTTTTAATGGTTAAGTAGTACAACCATGCGACATCGCGTTATTATATGTACTTGTAATTAGTTTTGTGTAGATTTGTAGTCATGCCTTTATCTTTCATTACATGCAATGTTCATCATTTAAAATTGTCCAAGTTAAAAAAATTTAATTTTTTAAATATAATAATGAATGTCTAGATGCAATGAAAGTCACCTGCTAGACCCATAAGAAGCGTTACGTATGATTCGCATGAATTTAGATAAAAGATGCAATCTTCACATACTGCATAATCGATCGCATAAATTGTACACAACGATGGGAACCAAATCCGGAGAGAACCCGCAGTATAATATACTGTAAATTTAGCGAAAACGGAGACTACAGGTCCCGGGCAGCCATTGTAACACTACATGCTACTACAGGCTTCCTCCATTGTTCGGTTACCCTCCTTCATTGACAATTTTTGAGATTTGTTATTCAGGGTATGATTTTGTCTCTGACAGAGCAAGGGCCAACGCGAAGCGGGGAAGGAGAGGTCAGCCCGATCTGAGCATGGTGTTTTCTGTGGTTTTGGATCAGCGCCTGTCCGATTCCCTCAGGAACTACTGTGAGAGAAATATGGAAATGGATTCTGCGATACCACCCATGGAATTCCCACGGGAACCGGTCACATATGAGATTAAGTTACCAATACCACCCCCATATGAAGAAGTACAAACTTTCGATCAGAAGCTGGAAGATCCTCCGCCATCTTACAGCGATTCAATCAAAGACAGTATTTCCGATGGTAAAACAAAAGATAATCGGCATGCATGAATAATATTTTAAGTCTGATACATCATTACCAGTTTTCTTGCAAATAGTATTTTCAAAATATTATTTACCACATCTTAAGGAATATATTGAAACAAAGGAGAGAGAGAGAGAGAGAGAGAGAGAGAGAGAGAGAGAAGTCCAACTTGATCGATTGGTAATCTTATGGACTGTTTCTTATGATAATTATAACAAGCCGTAAAAGATGCAGCTTTAGATATATATTTTGATTTTATGATAATATGATTCTTGGGTTCAGTAGTATTTTTTTAAATATATTTTCATCAAATATGTTAATTTCATTTTTCTTAGATTTATTGGCTTTTTGGTAGTGGAGGGGGACTGTCTCTGTTTCTCTGAATAATCTGAAAACCTATTCTTGCTGAAAATATTAAGGATCGAAATAAATTCCCCTACCCCCCGCGCAGAAATGGTCGGTCAC